>JAHRHJ020003222.1:0-227885 GCA_019776745.2 Taxus chinensis
AAAACTAAACAATACTTTTAAGACAAGTACTATCCCAAACTTACTTCCAACGTGACTGAACAGAATCACTACAATCCTCTCGAGTTCCAGTTAAAATCTTAAGACATGGAAGTATTTGTTTCAACATCAATAACAAGAAGGAAAGTAAATAATACATTCCCATAACCTATAATATTTAACGACTGATCCAAACGAACTAAAGATCAACCAAACCCACAACAGGACAGATTTCCATTCCATTTATTTCTATGAACAAAACAGTCAAGCTTTCCACAAGACACAGGTTCACTCAGGGTAGAGAAGAATAGGATACACTTCAAATTCACATGCCCTGTCAAGTTCAAGAACACAGTGCAGTCTAAGAGACAGATGTAATACAACCATTCCCTCTCAAGAAGAAAAACAAAGGAGATCTCAAAAAGAAGTTACACTATATACTTCCTACCAAAACAAGACTCTCAAGACCTTATCGAGCAGACAGTCTAAAAATAGATTTAGAGCTTTTCACATGCACAATACCAACAATACTCCACCTCAGAATAAAAGTATAGATTCAAACCCGTCAACTCAAACTCGAGTTCAGAACAATTAAGAATGGAATACCAGTACAGTGTCGAACACGAGATTCAACAAAAGTTTAGAACTTCACAAGCTTCTAATACTAGCTCAGACAAGCACGAAGTTCAAATACGAGCCTAAAGTGAAACCCAAAGCCCTAAATACAATCTCAGAATAAAATACCAATGCTCTATTACGAGTTCAAGCAGTTTCAAATCCTTGAATAAGATTAAACTTCTAACTCAAATTATATGTGCAAAACAAAACTCAACAACTTGACTATAAGTTCAGCATTCGTAAGAACTGAATAAGAGTACACTGTTGAATATGAATATTCAACCAAAATTTCAGATCTACACCAAGTTCCACTCAGTCCAGAACAAACACGAAGTCCCATTAAAAGCTCATAACAAATCACAAATCTTTAACACAAGCTTATAACAACCACAAAGCTCCACTTCAAGCTAAACGAAACACAAGACTAAAACAGAGATTCAGAACCATACAAGCAGCAAGGCCAGTTCAGTCAACATTAGTCTCGAATGCAAGTTACAGAGCTTTGAATTCAAGCTATAGAGCTTTAAATACAAGTTACAGAGCTTCAATAAAAGTTACAGAGCTTTAAATACAAGTTCGCATGAATACCACTAATAACTAGTATAAAGAAAGTTCCCAAAAGATAACATTAACAACAATGGATTCACATTCCAAAAACCACAGATTTCATGAAAACATGCAAGTAAATAACCAGACACATCATGCAAAAATATATCTCAAGTGAGAAGAATTGTTTTAATGAATCATTTAGAAGAAAGGAAGAAATCTTAATGGGTATAGCCTATCATGCCTAATAGTGCCTCTACCAATTTGAAGGAGACTTCCAGCTGAGCTCCCAACTCTCTTTCTTCTCCACGACAGATCAAAAACCAAACAATTTTTCTTCCAATGCCTCATATACATTCCCTTGATCGAAAATAGATTAGTGAAACAAAAAATAGCCAAGAAGAAGAAGAATTCGAACCACTAGTTCAAAGAACCAGATAGCTCCATGCAGAGTGAAATTCGCAGGCATGCAAAACCAAACAACTTCTCACAGACCTGCCTCCCATGTTTCCAAGATAGTTTACACACAAAACCTAAGATTCATTAATGCCATAACTCCTAATTCTCCCACTTATCTCTCCTTCTCACCACCTCCCAAAACTGGTGAGTACTAATTCCAAATCAACATGCAATTCCATACTTAGTGAAGCCTCCATGTAAGCCTCGATAAAATTTAACTAGCCCTTATCAAAATGGCAATACTTCCCTTCTTTTAAATCCAATCAAATCCAATAAAATCCATTGGAACCGTCACCGAAGTGACATGCGACCTTAGGCCCCTTTCAAATAGTTTAGGATAGGTGTCCCCAAAACTTATGATGTGCAGAAAATCAACCAATGATATTAGGTCTCATACTCTGTTGTTCATTAAATGTCAACCCAGGGGCGTAAGCTTTTCAAAGGGCCTACAAAATATATGCTACAGTACTTTGGAGTGAGGTCTTTGTAGGCTAGAAATTCATCAAAGAGTATAAAGTAATGCTTGTGCAAATTGGAAAGTAAACTATGGATGTTGCTGATCTGCAGATCTAAAACTCAACACACTATGCACTCATTAGCTTTTAGAAATGAAATGAATAACTGATAATCAATCCACACAACATAAATAGGAAATGGAGGAATAGGATCTTCCCTGCAATTCCTTCCGAGGGGGCCCTTCCTCGTGCAGAAGTGAGTTCTGATCCTACCCTAGAAACTCACAAAACTGCTCAAGAAGATAAACGATTCATCTATTAAGCTGTAGCAATTAAAGATTGCTACAACAAAGAGATTACAATGAACTTAAGAGCACAAACTCACATTAATATATTATGTCTTCACACATTCACAATTCTGCTTCTCTCATACAACTATCACTTCATTCCTTAATCTATTACTCCCTATCCATTACATTTCTATCTTTATATATATATATATATGTATATAGACAGATCACTAACTTATTCTATTCTAGGAATATGATCAAAAACCACTCAAACAGATTATAGTTGTTTTGTTTCATATTTGTTGAGTGGAGACAGCTAATTCCTGTCTTATTTACATGATAAGAACTAATTACAAAACTACTTAACAAAATAACCATAACATTACATATGATGTGTTAGGATAGCTGGTACTTTTTGTCTTATACTCGGTGTGAGCTAGATAAGTTCTCTTTGGCTACGGGCAGCTGGAGGTGCATACTGCTCTGTTGCTGCAGGTAGTTCTGGAAGATGCTACGGGCAGGTCTGGAGCTTGCTACGGGTAAGATAAATCACCCAAAGACTTCTCAGACTTGTCCAAACAATGTTGCCACTTGGTTAACTCATTTTCCAGCTTCATATGCTCAGCTCCATATACTTCATGATGCCTCATTGTTGTTGGATGTCATGATTCTCTTTTATCATTTCCCAGCCAGTGGCTACGGGCTGCTGTAGGAGCACAACCAGAGTGCTACGAGATAGGGCCTACTACTTCAAAATCTTATGGCATCTTGTAATTTGTTCATGGAGACATCAGAAACATCAATTTGCACAAAAGACAAGATTCACCAAAGTAAATAAGTATATTAGATCTTAATGAACATACAAAACTAAATATATGCAAAATCATAACTTTATCTCATATCAACCATCAAGAGGAGATCAAAGTCTCAAAACTGTATGTGTAAGAGGCTTCAAAAAGGATTTAGATGGGGCCAAAACATGCCAATATGTGGCCTCATCACACCCCCCAACTTAGCTTCTTGCTCGTCCCTGAGCAAGCTGGCTCATCTTGAGGGCACAATATTTTCTGTAGTCATAGGGGTCTTGATTACCTACCTGGCCATATCCATAGAGACCTCCCCTTATCCCAAGTTCATGCCATAAGGCTATATTTCTTTTTCTTTATCCAAAGGTACTATTTCCCTCCAATATGGAATGGGATACCGGAAGATGGGAGGATGAAACCTCAATCCTATCCATCCTTCCTTTTTCATTCTTACCAGTTCTATGTAATCATGAACCCTTTTTAAGGCCTGCTTAAAATTTACAGGTGAGTTTGGCTCTTTATTTCTCAATATAGTGGGCAACTCATCCCATCTTGATTTGCAGGATACATAAGTTGTTTTACCTTCTTTTTCCAGGAATATCAAATATCGGTTCTGGACAGCTATCCGCCTTTGCCTAACCCATGTAGCCAATCTATCCTCTGATACAAACTCTACCCATTCTTCTACAATGTCCTCAGGGTAACCACTTTCTCCCCTTATCATTAAGGTGGACTATTTTTCCATTTCTAGATACTCATCTGCCTCTTCTTTTCTTCTCTTCTCATTTTTCAGGTAGGATGTGAAGGCATCTAGAAGTATGTCACCCAGGTACATGTTAGGATTCCACTTTACATTAGAAGGAACAACAAAGTTATGGATATAAAACTCACTCAGTTGTGCCTGAGTGTCAGGATCAGATTCTCTATACATGTTAAAGAATGTTTTGGGGTCATCCACAACATAGGGAAGGTTATTGTATACTTTCTCATATCTGAAATGCAACCATTTCTCCTGCAGATATAGAGCATATACTCGTGGTGGAGGTCTGCATTCTAAAATCCTAGTAGAAAGATCATACATATTTTCTACTTTCATCTTGAGTCCCTCTATTTCTGCTTCCTGTTTTTCCACCTTCTCCACCAATGTGTCATGTTTCTGCCTTGCTTCAACATGCCCTTTAAATCTTTGTACTAGCCTTTGAAAAACATTATAATCTTCAAGAAAATTTTCTTCTAAGAACGTATATAGGTCATCCTTAGGGCCAGTTGAATAGGTATTTTCAGAAGTGTGGTCAAAGTGTATTACCTCAATCTCTGCCGTAGGCTGTTTTTGTGCTCTATATGGGACCATTTGGAGTAAGGACTCATACTTTCCTCCCTTGTATTTACCTTCATATTTTGGTTCAGGTTCAGGTTCAGGTTCTTCTGCAGGTTCTTCTTTTTCTTCTTCCATGGGAGTCTTTTCCAAAGCTTCTACTGCTCCTATCAGGGCATCCAATCCTCTTGTTCCCTCCAGGTTTCTTATAATGCTTCTCAAAATGTTGATTTTCTTCACTGCTTGCTCCAGAGTTTGGAATTCAGGTTCTTGTTTCCCTTCACTTTTCTCCTCTTCAATTTCTGCCTGCTGTGGTATCTCAGGAGGTATTTGTTCTTGCTTCTCCTCTTCTTCTGAACTTTCCATCTCTCTTACTATCTCAAAAGCTTATTTTGTGATAAAGACTTCTTCCTTCTTCTTCTTTTGAGGTGCTTCTTCACTGATTTCTATGGTCTCTGTTTGTGTTGTTCTTTTCCTCCTTATCCTATGAGATCTTCTTACAGCTGTTATTTTTCTCTTTTGTTCTTTCTTGGGGGTAACTTCCTCTACTACCTTTTCTTTTCCTTTTTCCTTAGGTGCTGAGGTAGTCTCAGTTTCTTCAGGTGCCTCCTCTACTATAGGTGTAGGGGGTTTTTCTTCCTTTTCCTGCATGTTATGCTCCCTAGCAGGTGATGTTGCCTCTGCACCTTTCATCTTCTTGGAGACAGAGCCCCTTGATTCTATAGACAGAGAGGCATGAGGGCTACTTTTCTTACTCCCTACCTCTTATGTGGTTTCCTTTTCTGAGGAAATGATGAGCCTCCTTCTTCTTCTACCCGTAGCAGTAGAGCTCCTAGTATTTCTTGCTACGGGTATGCTAGACTCCTCTTCTCTCTCCCTAGGGACCCTTATGATATGCTTTCTTTTTGACCTCCTTTCTTGTTGTGGCTGTTTCTCAGGGGTTTCTTCTTTTTCCACTCTTTCTTCAACTTTTTCTTGACTCTTCTCTTCTTCAGGTGCTGCAGGTTGCTGGTTTGGATTCCCTATTACCTGGTTTAAATCAATCCTAGGTTGGATGTTTTGGAGGCCTTGCTTGGTGATTAGCCAGATCAGACAGTGATGAGACAAGGCATTCTTCACCCCTTTCTGATATTCTTTTGCCATTTTCTTTAGGCTATTCAGCAAGTGGTTTGGGACATTTATTACTATTCCATGCCTCAAGTGATTTAAGTATTTAAATTGCATTGTATAGAGTAGGGAATACCTTCCTTCGCATGTGAAGTACTTGATGATGAATGTAACAATTTCTCTCCAGGCCTCAGGTAGGCTTCTTGTCTCAATACCCCCTTTTGTCTGATTGTATTGCTCCCCTTGGAAGAATTGTTGTCTGATTTGTTGTGCATTGGGTTTCTCCTCCCAATTTTCTCCATTTTGAGGGAGTCCTGTCACTTTCCCAATCAAGTCTTCTGTTACTGGAAATGATATGCCAGCTACCGTGGCTTGTTGTCCATCGAATGTTCTTGCAAATTGCTCTGCTCTCTCATTTGAGTATTCGGTTAGCAGTTGGAAGTAATTTTTCCATCCAGCCCATTCAAATATATCCCAGCAATGAGGGTTATTTCTCAAGGGTGTGACATCAGTGGGCTCTCTGCAAACAATTGTTCCTCCCATAGCTTCTGTAGACAAGTTTTTTTCTCTCTGCATTGATTTTCACCCTTTTTGTTTTTCTTAATCACATCTCAGGGGAAATCTTTAATTGTCCCCTGTAATCGAGGTGTGCATCATTATTCCCTAGGTCCTCATGCTACGGCTAATTAAATCTTCCCGTAGTGAGATCCAATCCTGTTTCCTCCCCCAGACAGATGTCACTCATCCCGAGTGAAAAAAATGTTTCACGCGTGCCATTTTTCCTTCAAATTATTGCTGAAGGGACTTATTAATGTCCCCTCATGATGGTGATTGAAAAAAAGTAAATGATTAAGGCGTATATTTAATTTTAACATGTCTTTTCAAGAAATAAATACTTACTACTTGTAGATATTACCTTTTTACCTTAGTGCCACCTATTTGTCCTTCACATGACACCTTTTTATGGGAATATGCTTTGTCCAAGGGTTTGGCATGCAACACTTTTTCCAATGAGTAATTTGATTGCAAGGATCATCTGAAAAATGATTGCTCTTCTGGAATTTGTTTATGTAATTTTTATGCTTAGGTAGATCAGACATGAGGTTCCTCTTGGACTCGGCTGGAGGTCCTTGTTTCTATTTGTGCATCTGCAACATGTGAAAACCTACAAAAATGATACCTCCTTGCATGATGCTTGTGATTTTTAGAAACTTACATTCCTTCTTCTTTTTTGTATGATGCCTGCAAGTTCTGGAGTGGATTTGTGCATCTCTTTTCTTGACTACCCGTAGCACTGCTTTGCTGCAGCACTATGAAATTGTGCCCGTAGTGACCATGAGGTGGCCCGTAGCACTGAACAGGTAGCCTGATTTAACCAAGGGGTTACCGTAGCAAGCAACGAATGTTTGCAGGAAGGGAAAGAGTACCTGCAACGTGAATTCTGCTTTGTGCAATTGTTTGTGATTCATATTTTTCCTTACGTCCTTTTGAATATGCTTGTGGCTGACCAAAAATCTACTCGTAGCACTTTTAGAAAGGAGCCCGCAACAACTGGAAGGTTTCCCGTAGCAACTGTTTGAGGAGCCCGCAACAACTGGAAGGTTTCCCGTAGCAACTGTTTGAGGAGCCCGCAGCAACTGGAAGGTTTCCCGTAGCAACTGGAAGTGGCAAAAGCAATGTGTTAAGCAGGTTTGGCTGAGGTGTTTTTCTTTCCATCCTTCTTGAAAAATACACATTTTTTTCTTCTCCTTCTTTTGTGGTTTTTTTTGCCCCTGAATGGCCAGCGAGCTGGTTTTCCATTCAGGCCCTTTTTCACAGTTCTGAGCAGCCAGCAAGCTGGTTTTCTACCCAGAATCTGCCAACAATGCCCAAAAAGGGTTTTCATTGTTGGTTTTTTTTCTTTTTTCTCTATTTTTTTTTGATCCTGCTACTGCCTGTAGCAGAATGTTTATTATGGCCCTATTAAGGTCCATATACAACATTTCAATCTTCTTCCCATGGGAGGTAGAGATCATCCTCCCTTCCTTCCTCATCAATCTCCTTTTCCTTTGAACTTGGTGGGTCAATATGAGGGTTTGTCTGCATGGACTGCTACACTTACTGTGAAAATTACTCCTTTGATAAGGGTTTCTTGTATAATTTGAGTCTGTGACCGTTAACCAGGAGTTTGAATCTTACTGGATCAATTATTCGTAGTTGGACTACACCATTGTCATAGACATGTTTGATCTCGTATGGCCCAAGCCATCTTGTTTGCAATTTTCCTTTGTGGTCTTTATATTTTGAATCGAACAGTAGGGCCCAATCTCCATGTGTGAACTGCCTAGGCTTGATGTATCTGTCATGCCATCCTATTCGCTGCTGCTGTATCAATTCTATGTTCTGAAGTGCTTGTTGTCTGTACTCATCCAAAGCATTGAGCTACATCAATATTTGCTTGTGTGCTTCAGAAATATCAATTCCCAGCTCTACTGCAGTCCTCATAGTTTTGTGTTCAAATTCTATTGGCAGCATTGGTTTCTTCCCATATACTAGCTCATATGGTGTGAAGCCAGTAGTTGTTTTCCATGTGATTCTGTATGCCCATACATCCTCATGGAGTCTGAACTCCCAATCCTTTCTTGATAGATTGACTATTTTGGTCAAGATATTTTCTAATTCTCTGTTCGTGACTTCAACCTGGCCATTGGACTGTGGATGGTATGGTGTGGACTTCTTGTGTCTTATCATATATTCTTCCACTAGGTCAGCAATGAGATCAGCAGTAAACTGAGGCCCTTGATCTGTAACTATTTCCCTTGGTACAATGTATCTTGTGAATATCTCTTCGTATAAGAAGGCTGCTACTTTCTCATCTCGAGCATGTGTCAGTGCTTTTACTTCAGCCCATTTGGTGACATAATCTGTACATACAAGGATGTACTCTTTGTTGTTTGATTTGGGGTCTATGGGCCCAACAAAGTCCAGCCCCCATTTGTCAAAAGGTTCCAGTTGCAGCTGAGGCTGTAATGGCATCTCATCTGACCTTGTAGGCCTCCCCATATGTTGGCATTTATCACAGTGGGTTGTATATCTGTTTGCATCCTTATGCAACATAGGCCAGTAGTATCCTGCAGTCAAGATTTTGACTACTGTTCTTTTGGCTGCAAAGTGTCCTCCACATGGCTCGTCATGGCATGCTTTGAGAATGTCAACTACTTCATCTTCTCATAGACATCTTTGTATTACACAATCAGGTCTAGTATAGAAGAGAAAACCAGAAATCTAGGAGTACTTACCGCTTTTCTGTATCAAGGCATGCTTCTCTTTTGAGGAAAAGTGATGTGGCAGTTGTCTGGAAATGAGGTAGTTTGCTACATCAGCAAACCAGGGTGTAGAGATAGTGAGGGTGAAGAGGTTCTCATCGGGAAATGAGTCATCCACTATGCCATCCTCTTGATTGCTTTGTAATCTTGAAAGGAAGTCAGCTACAACGTTGTCCTTCCCTGGTTTATCTAGTATGGTAATGTCAAATTCTTGCAACATGAGAAGCCATCTTACCACTCTTTCAGATACCGATGGTTTATTCATGAGGTACTTGATGGCAGCATGATCTATGTGTATGAAAGTTTGATAGCCCGTGATGTAATGTTTGAACTTGTTGATTGCATATACAACTGCCAAGAATTCTTTCTCCGTCACTGTGTAGTTCAGCTCTGCTGCTTGCATATTTTTGCTTACAAAGTAAATAGCATAGCTGAGATGGCCTTCTTTCTATCCTAGTACTGCACCTAGGGTAGTATCAGAGGCATCTGTATGTATGTGAAAAGGAAATGCCCAGTCTGGTCCACGTAATATGGGGGTTGATATGAGCAACTGCTTCAGTAGATTGAATGCTTCATTACAGGTGGGAGTCCATACAAACTCAACATCTTTGTTTAGCAAGGTGAACAATGGGGCTGCCATTTTGCTGAAATTGTTGATGAACCTCTGATAGTAACCAACATGACCCAAGAAGTTGCGTACATCTTTTTGTTTTTGAGGTAGCGGCAGGTCCTTGATGATAGCAATCTTGGCTGGGTCCACTCTGATCCCCTTTTCAGAGACATGGTGTCCTAGCACTATCCCTTCCTCCATGAGCATGAAACATTTCTTATGACTTAGGGATAGATGATTTTCTTGACAGCGTATTAATACTTTTTCCAAGTTATTCAGACATACCTCAAATGTGTCTCCGTAGACGGTGAAGTCATCCATATATATCTCTACACAGTCATGTGAGAGATCTGAAAATATGCTAAGGACCCGTTGAAATGTGACAGGTGCATTGCATAATCCAAATGGTAGGGCAGGATATGAGAATGTTCCCAATGGGCATGTGAATGTGGTCTTTTCTTGAACCTCAGGAGCAATGCGGATCTGATTGTATCCACTGAAACCATCTAAGAATGCAAAGTATTTCTTTCCTGCAAGTGTATCTAGCACTTGATCAATAAATGGCAGCGGGAAATGGTCCTTCCTTGTAGCTATGTTCAATTCTCTGTAGTCTATACATATATGCCACTCACCTCCTTTCTTGGGTACAATGACTAATGGAGAAACCCAATGGCTGTCAGAGATTGGATAAATGAATCCTGCATCTAAGAGTTTCTGTATTTCAGCCTTGACTATTTCTTTTACTGTTGGGTTCATCCACCTTTGTGGTTGGAGTATGGGTTTGCATTCCTCTTTGATGTAAATGTAGTGTGTACACTTTTCTGGTTTGATGCCTTGCATGTCTTCATAGTCCCATGCAAAGGCTCCTTTGTTTGCATGTAATATGGCTGTCAATTTTCTTTCTTCTTCCACACTTAATTTGTTATTTATGCGGAGTGTCTTGCCTGGCATTATTTCTATGGATTTTGTGGCTTTTGTCATTTTCTCTATGTTGTTGATTGATCGTATGTGGCTGCAGTTGTGTGGTAGCAGCTGATGGAAGATCCTTTGATCACTTTCAGCTGGTTCTTCTTTTGACCATAGATTAGAAAAAGGACAATGAATACAAGGCAATTCTTCAGGAGTGGATTATTCTACCTGATAGTTGTTTTGCATTATGTTGGAGATGATGGTATCCTCTTCTAGATCTGCCAATGTGCATGCATGATCTATTGTTAAAGTAGGGCAGAGGGGTACCTCTTCTTCTTCTTCAATCCAGACAGGCTGGTCCTTGTCTTGTGATACCTGTGCCGGTGGGTACAAAACCAGTTGCTTGGTGATGTTCCCATTTGAAATCTGCATGTTGCCAGATCTACAACTGATTAATGCATCTACAGTGGCCAACCATGGCCTTCCCAAGATCAGAGGATATCCTCCAAGTTTTGTTTTTGGCTGCAATACAATAAAATCTGCAGGGTACTCCCATGAATCTACTGATATGACCAGATCTTCTATGATTCCTTCTAGTCGTACTGTGGATCTGTCTACCATTTGCAGCATTGTAGATGTGGGATGAATATGTTGCAGGTCTAATTTATGCATTGTTTCCATTGTTATGACATTGATGGCAGCTCCCAGATCGATCAAGGTATTATGGACTTGTTGTCCATTGATCTGAACAGTGACAACTGGACAGCCTGGGTCTGCATATTTCTGTGGTAGCATTCTTCCCAACATGATTTCTGCCAATTGTCCAATGACATGGACTGTATTAGGATCCTTCTTCTTCCTTCCAGGTTTCTGAAGGCACAAATCTCTGACTGCCTTGGAATAAATGGGGACATCTTTAATGGCCTGAAACAAAGGGATCTTTACACAAACATTCTTCATCTGCCCTAGGATATCAAACTCAGGTTCAACAGGAGTGTGTTGAAGGTTCAGAGGTTCTGGGAAGGGTGGTGATATTGTTTCTGCATTCTCTTTATTGGCTGGTTCAGGATCCTCCTGTGGTTGTGGTGTAGACTGTGGAATGGATATTGTGGGGTTTTTCATTATGGGTGACTTGGAGGTGGTAGAGTTCTTCCTGAATGCAGGTGGACTTCATTGATGTCCACTGTATAAGTGGGGTACTATGTTATTTCAGCAGTACATGTTGGTTGAGCCAACTTATTGGCAGGATTTGGCACAGGTTGAGCAGGTATTTGAGCCGGTCTTGCTGGTTATGTGTTCGACATTATTGCAGGATGTTGTGGTTGTTGTGGGAACCCACCTTGCTAATTTCCCCAAGGTTTTTGCCCTCTCCATGGTTGCTACCATGGGTTTGCAAGATTTTGTGGACCTTGGGTTGGCTGATTTTGCCATTGATTGTGTGGGGGCTGCCATGGTTGATTTTTGCTAGGGTGGAGTAGGATACTGCTGCCATTGATTGGGATTATATGGTTGTTGCATAGGCCAATGTGGGTTGGGAGGGGCTGGGGGCATCCAGGGATTACTCCAGCTGGGCATGTTATTTGCATTTTGATTGAAAAATGATGATTGTGAAAATGGTGAATTCGATCCCATACCTGGATAGTTTGTCCTTGGCTACCAAGGTTTCCTTTGTGCCACGTAGAACACTTGGTCTTCATTTCCTCCTATGGCATGCAACACTATGGAATTTGGTTCTTCAGATGTAATGCTTGCTACCTTCATCTTTATAACTTGACACTTGCAATCAGCTTGCTTCTTCTGACAATCTGGGTAGTAGACCATAAGGGCTTGGTCCATTGCTTGTTGTTTCTGTCTGGTGTGCAGCGTATCCAGCTGTGTGGCCATGTGGCTGATTATATCCATCTTCATGTCCCATAGTAGATTACTTACATCAGCTTTAGAGATCCCATTGGCTGATGCTGGCAGCATCTTGTTATTCCAAAGTTTACCCAATGTTGATCTCGAATAATTCTTCCCCAGTTGTTGCATCTCCTCGAAGGTTAGCTGAGATGCATCTCCTCCACTCATGAGGTATAAGGCTTCCAAGCAGTCATCTTGGATTCCTTTCAGAAATACTAGCTTGAGTGTGTCTAGGCTGAGATTAGTTTTCTTATGCTTTTGCAGAGTGAAGGTGAACCTCTCCGTGTAGTCTTCCAAAGATTCATCCTCGTCTTGAGTCATGCGGAATATATCATTTCTTCTGAAGTTTCTGCCTTTTCCATATTCCTGATATTTGGTCAGAAAATTTTTCTTCATCTCATCCCAACTACTGACTATGTTCCCCCCTAGTCCCATGAACCATCTTAGTGTTGCATCCTTCAGGGTGGCTGGAAAGAGCTTGAGATTTTGTTCATCCATTCGGTAGTCGTAGCTTCGGCATAACACATCATACTCAAATAGGAATGTATCTGGATCCTCATTGGATGTCCCCTTGAAGTGTGGGAGGGCTGAGGGTGGAATATTCTTCATAGGAGTATCTTCTATGGTTTTTGTAATTGGGAATTCAAAAGTGGAGGAAGCATGTTCTCTACCTTCAACTTCATTTCCTGATGCTCGATCCATGGCGTATTTCCTTGTTATACGGATCCCAAGAGATTTCAGAATAATGTCCTTGAATTCCCGATCAACCTCCCCCTCGGTATGATAATGTACAGATACTTGAGGTGTTGTACGGTGGGTGGTAGTAGTTGTAACAGAACTTGCTGAATTGAGTAGGTATTCTGGTGTTCTTTCTCCTCGTGGAGTATGGGATTCGTTCGAATCCTCCTCTTGTCTTTCTTTCACTAGCATGGCCAAGGTCTTCTCTGCTTCTTGTTCTTCTTCTTGAATACGTTGCAGCTCCTCTACCACTCTTCTTCTTTGTGTGGAAGTATACTCCTTGTCTTGGGAGATAAGTAGCTCCTCTGCTGCAGCAGTTTGTTTTTGCTTTGGCAAAAATCTTCCGAACGAGTCTCGTTCTCTATGCATAAATTTTCTAGCTCTCTCTCTTGCTTTTTCCTGTATATTTTCCTTTTTTATTTTTTCTCTGTTTTATTTCTTTTCAAATATATGAGGGGGTTGGTTCTTAATGCTATTTGCAGAAATTGAGCAATGCGGTAATGACAAATTTATCCTAGAAAGCAGGAATTCTAGCTCCTAGAAAGCTTTTGAAATAACAGGAAGGAAAGCTGATCTAAAAAGTAGGATGGCTATTCTAGAAAGCATGAATGGTTATTCTAGAAAGTGGGAAATGAAAGCATGAATTGACTGAAAGTGGGAAATTGAATCACTTCTATGGTACTGTCTGGACACCTTCCCCGGCAATGGTGCCAAAATGATGTGCAGAATAATCAACCAATGATATTAGGTCTCATACTCTGTTATTCATTAAATGTCAACCCAGGGGCGTAAGATTTTCAAAGGGCCTACAAAATATATGCTACAGTACTTTGGAGTGAGGTCTTTGTAGGCTAGAAATTCATCAAAGAGTATAAAGTAATTCTTGTGCAAATTGGAAAGTAAACTATGGATGTTGCTGATCTGCAAATCTAAAACTCAACACACTATGCACTCATTAGCTTTTAGAAATGAAATGAATAATTGATAATCAATCCACACAACATAAATAGGAAATGGAGGAATAGGATCTTCCCTACAATTCCTTCTGAGGGGGCCCTTCCTCGTGCAGAAGTGAGTTCCGATCCTACCCTAGAAACTCACAGAACTGCTTAAGAAGATAAACGATTCATCTATTAAGCTGTAGCAATTAAAGATTGCTACAACAAAGAGATTACAATGAACTTAAGAGCACAAACTCACATTAATATATTTTGTCTTCACACACTCACAATTTTGCTTCTCTCATATAACTATCACTTCATTCCTTAATCTATTACTCTATCAATTACATTTTTATCTGAATATATATATATATATATATATATATATAGACAGATCACTAACTTATTCTATTCTAGGAATATGATCAAAAACCACTCAAACAGATTATAGTTGTTCTGTTTCATATTTTTTGAGTGAAGACAACTAATTCCTGTCTTATTTACATGATAAGAACTAATTACAAAACTACTTAACAAAGTAACCATAACATTACATATGATGTGTTAGGATAGCTGGCACTTTTTGTCTTATACTTCGGTGTGAGCTGGATAAGTTCTCTTTGGCTATGGGAAGCTGGAGGTGCATACTGCTCTGTTGCTGCAGGTAGTTCTGGAAGATGCTACGGGTAGGTCTGGAGCTTGCTACGGGTAAGATAAATCACCCAAAGACTTCTTAGACTTGTCCAAACAATGTTGCCACTTGGTTAACTCATTTCCAGCTTCATATGCTCAGCTCCATATACTTCATGATGTCTTATTGTTTTTTAATGTCATGATCCTCTCTTATCATTCCCCAGCCAGTGGCTACAGGGGCTACGGGCTGCTGTAGGAGCACAACCAGAGTGCTACGGGCTAGGGCCTACTACTTCAAAAGCTTATGGCATCTTGTAATTTGTTCATGGAGACATCAGAAACATCAGTTTGCACAAAAGACAAGATTCACCAAAGTAAATAAGTATATTAGATCTTAATGAACATACAAAACTAAATATATGCAAAATCATAACTTTATCTCATATCAACCATCAAGAGGAGATCAAAGTCTCAAAACTATATGTGTAAGAGGCTTCAAAAAGGATTTATATGGGGCCAAAACATGCCAATATTAGGTTAGATTCAATTCGCCTCCATATAGTATTAGGCATTAGATTAACATAGTATAGTATCACCATAGTAATCTCCCCTTCCCTTATTCATTTAGCACAAGAACTTAGGTTAGGTCACCCCCAACACAATAGAATAAGAAGCTTAGGTTAGATTATAACCCAATTGAATAGGTGTAGATAGGGATTAGGTGTTCTTACCTAGCTTAGGATACCATTAGGATAGTCCTTTTTAGGATTTTGATCCTCTTCCTAGTCTTAAGCAGATTATATTTGTTACACTGATAATGTCTCTGTGGAGACCAATTCCAAAGACCCAAGCACAAACATACAGTTGAATGAAGGCATTTTCACACAAGACCATAAAATTTTCTAAAACACAAAAGTTTAGTCCACTATGCCTTTCAAACTATTGAATGTCAAATTTACCATTCAATCCGTTAAGAAGATTTAAAACATTCCTTGGATCACTGAAATTGATCCAAGGATGAGTCAGCACATGAGATAAGTTTGCAACTCTCAAAACTAGATTGCAGCTTATCAATAAGAAGTGAAAGTGGATTATTGCAAGCCATAACATTTTAGTCCAATGAATCCAAGAGAAGAAATGATTTATCGATAACAAGCATGATTTTCAACAATCGAGGAAACACACCTCATTCAAGAAAATCACATGCCAATGCTTATAATGCAAAGAGAAATATAACAGTTTGTCCAAGGTGTTACAACAATCCCCAAGGAAATGGACAAGTTGAGTCCAGTAATAAAAACTTGTTGAAGATCATTAGAAGAACCTTGGAGCTAAACAAAAGGAGGTGGGGTGAGAAACTGAAGTTTTCTATTTGGGTTAATAGGATCACTATCAAAAGAGCTACTTTTAAAAGCCCGTTTGAATTGGTATATGGAACTCAAGCTCTACTGCCCCTCCATTTGCAATTGTCTTCATTTTAGTTTTTTAAATAGACTGAAGACCAAGAAGTTAGTTCATATGATGCTCAAATTAATCAGATTATTGAGTTGGATGAAGAGAGAAGGGCATCCCATCAGTGGCATGTGAAGTTCAGAGAAAATTTGAAGAGGCTATTTGACAAAAAGGTGACACCTAGAGCCTTCAACATTGGGGATATTGTGCTTTTATGGGATAGCAGACATGAAGATAAGGGAAAGCACGGTAAATTTGATGCATTGTGGTTGGGCCCTATTTCAATTGATATTCGAATTGGTGAAAATATCTTCTTCCTAAAAGACCTAGATGGGGAACTACTTGAATTACCTGTTAATTGCAGGCATTTGAAACATTTCCTTGATTGATTGCTCAAAATCAAGGTATATTCCATTTGTACAGTGTATAGTTCTTTATTCTCATCTGCTTTTGTGTTTTTGTTTGTTCTAGTCCTTGGTGACCTAGTTTTGTTGGTTTCTCGGTTCATTTTTGGAGGATGGTTGTGGTTGTTCTGCTCTGCAGGCTTATTCTTTGACTCCGTTACCCAATGGTATGTTTTTGGCACTTGATCTACTCTTCGCACTTGGTCTGCTATTTGTTCTTGTGACACTCATAGGGAGTGCCCATCCTCAAGTCGGATCCTGTGTTCGTGCTCAAATTTTTCTCACCCCATTTTTCATTGAAATTCTTCAGATTGTGGCCTCTGTTATGTTTTCTGTCTCCCTAGGCTCAAATGGTGGTTGTCCTGCATTTTACAGTTTGATGGGTGTAATTTCCTGGTCAAAATTTCTTCTTGGCATCAGTTGAAAAGTGGCCCTTTCTGGTTAGATGTGGCTCTGTGGGGCACTTTAAAAATTCTAAGGCTCACTTCAACACAAAACATGTCCATGTGGAGGCTTCTGCCGGGCTTTCCCGTACTTAGACTTTTCAAGTAACTTCCTAAAGGGGCCTGGGACACGTGGAGGACCGCGCATGTTTTGGGACCGACCCTTGATTTTTATTTTGAAGAAGCGCCAGGAGGACACTTGGAGACTCTTCTGGACTAAGAAAAGTGTTGGGCCCGTGCTTGTTTGAGGTCTCTACTTTTCGGGACCATCTCAAGGTGTGCCATTGAGACATGTAGCAGGTGGGGAAACAGAGATGCGGGCCTGTGGGGAAAATATGGAACTTTTTCCTTTTTGGAAAATAGGGATAAAATTTGTAATTTGAAGCTTAGGTCTGCTGGGACCCACATTGGGACATGTGTCAAGCCTTTTTTTTAGAGGACGGAGGGGCAGAGAAAATGTTAACATTTTACTTTTTTCCAAAAAATTATAAAATGTCAAAAGGTGCCCCCATACC
Source organism: Taxus chinensis (assembly GCA_019776745.2). NCBI lineage: Eukaryota > Viridiplantae > Streptophyta > Pinopsida > Cupressales > Taxaceae > Taxus > Taxus chinensis. Next base: position 17,443 of record JAHRHJ020003222.1, read on the forward strand.
TGTTTCCAATCGCATTTTTCCATGCGGAGGGCTCAGATTAAAAGTTGAAATGCAGGATCAATGATAGCTGTGCATTTCATTTGATTTTGCCACAATTAAACCTCCAGGATGTTTGGAGATGCATTTTTGCATCATTCTTCATCAAAATTTTGGTAAATTTGTGTCGTTTGGGTCTGTAAAGTTTAATTGAATTAATTTGGGAGCTCAATTTGTAGATATGAAGTACTCTTGAAGTGGATTTTTTGCTCGGGCTCATGCAGAAATGCAATATGCCAGATCCAAATGTTGCAGAGTAATATTTCAAGGGGAAAAGGGATGAAATGATTAAAGGTACAGGCGCAAAAGGTGAAAAAGGCGTGCCTCGAGAACAAAAAGGGATGACCTGTCAAGTCCAGCTATGCAGAGGCTCTGAAAAATGATTAAAAAGGGGATTTCTCGTATGAAAAAATATGAATGATTAAAGGGACTCCTGAAAAGTTGTGGCATGATATCCTAGTCAGAAATCGAGGGCCCAAGAAACGTGATCTATTCACAGTTGGTCCACCTGGCAGATTTTGGATCTGAATTTGTTAAATGTCTCTGTCTGAAACAAATTGGTAACAAGCAAAGGTCCCTCGAATATTCTTCTCTTTTGAGGGGAAAAGGTGCTACAGGTGCCAAGGATGAAGAATATGCCTCCAGTTAGAACAATGATGCAAATATTTGCAATGATTCACGTTTTTGAAAACACTTGGAAACCTTTTTACGAATCTGTTGAATGTCACTTTCTGCAAATCATGATCCGATATGTGCAACAAAGGTGCTTCGAATATTCCTCTTTGGGGGGGGGGGGGGAATTGGATGTAAAGGGTGTATTATAAATGAAATGAGATTACTCTTGCAAAAGGTCGGAGTTCATTTTCACGAGAAAATTTTGAGAAAAGATCATCCTCTGAGAAACCAAGTTAACTTCCTCTATGTTAGATTTTCATTCATGTTGAGTTGGTTACAAGTGTATAGCCATCAACAAGCTCTGAGATTGTTTAAAATAATCTCCCCTGCTGATGAATCTGATAAATTTTGAGTTAATTTGTGTTAAATCTCTGGCAAATTTTGTGTTTACTTCACTTTCAGAATGACTGCAAGTAGTTTTTCTTGTTCCTATTGCAATCTTGTATCAAAATCTCTTTGAATCATACAAGTCTCAATCCTTTTGATAGTTTAGTGGCATCTTCAATTTCATTTTTCAGAAGTTATTTCATCTGGGAATGAAATAAATGATTTAAAATCACTTTTCTTTCATCTATTGATAGAGATTGTTTATAAGCTTTTGGGTGTACCTTAGGCATGATTTATCTTAGATTTTTATGTTTTATTGGGTTTTTTAACTCGAGCCTTCGTGCTAGAATCTCAAAGATTGTGTGAAAAAGTGCAAATCTGGGCCTCCATTGATGCACACCTTCTGGTTGAAGGAATGTTTTAACTATTTTAAAGCTTTCTGTTATTGAAGTTCTCCATTGTTGTGAAGCTCCTCAAGGATCTGGAAAATTCCAATCTATCTTGTTGATCTCCCACCGAAGGAATTATTCAAATAACTAATCCTACCCTGTACTACCCTTATTTTGCACTGTATACCCACAAAAGAACAAAATCCATTTGCTAAAGTATGCAGAACAGATCAGGATTTCAAAATGTCTTCAGTAACCTTTTCCTTGCATTGAAAATATCTCCATAATCTTGAAGTGACAACTTGTGAGAGTCATATTTGGTGTGTTGATCATATTTTCCCAAGGTATTCTTCATACAATTTGTGCAAAAGAAGGATATCTACCAGCATCCTTCACCATTTTAAAGGTTACAAAATAGGTTCTCTACCTTGGTTGAAAGGCACAACCTAAAATAGTTAGGATAAGATCACATCCTTTTAAGGTGCTATCCACTTCTTCAAAGCCTGAGTGCCTAAAAATCCAGATAGATTGCTTCCCTGGCTACAAAATGACATACATAATCATCTATTTACCTCAAGTGTCTTGCCAAATCCATGATGTTGCTCAGACTTTGAAAGAAGAGTAAATTTGGGTACCAACAACAGTGGCGCCATTGCCAGGGATATATCTAGGCTACAGTTATGAATTTTTCCATGCTCATACATGATTTTGAGATATTTAAATTCATATCAAACCATTTTCTTACAATGTCTATCTGCAAATATTTTTAAAACATCATATTTACTTATATTTGCAAGCAGTGTATGTAAAGGTTTCAAGTTATTTTTGCAATATTATCAGTTTCCAGTAAGTTGCACTTCATTTGCATTTGTGGTTGATAGATTCTGAAAAGGAATATTTTATCTATAAATTTTTGTAATATTTTCAGTGCTACATAGGTATTTGACAGAGTATTTTAGTACATTTGAAAAACTAGGGTGAAAATCCTTAATGGCGACTCAAGTGCTGATTTGAGATAAATACCAGTGTCTTAGCTTTCTATCATTTAAATGTTAATCTCTGTAAAACTGGAAGGAATAAGATCTCTCTTCATTAGGATGACTAGAAATGCTAAGCAAGGTTTTTTCAGCCCTTCAAGGACCTCAGAGTTAGAAGTTAGAGAAGAGTTTGCAAGGTGGTTGGATATATAGCATATATCAAAAGGATCTCAGGAAGTTCCCTTTGTTGAACTTGAGGTTAATTAGCCTTTCATTGAGCACTGATTTACGGTGAGTCTCTTTATGAGTAAATCCATTTATGTGATCGTGATCATGTCCATGAGCGGGAGATTATCTCGAGAGGCACTTTCATTTTATTTTTAAAATCTTTCTCCTCATTTTAACCCTTATCTTTTTCCAAATACCTGCTAAGAGTTAAAACAAGAAAATGATCCTATAGGGGATATCCATTTTGAAAATTACATTGTCTATTCCCTAAATACCTCTCACTCCTCATAATTATGTTTGTCCTCCAAGATCACCACCTCAAATTCATTATGGAATTAGCCTAGACCTCCATTTGTTGTTAACACCTTTGGTCCCTACCCAAATTTAACAAATGGACACCGAAATATTGTCCCATAGGAATATAAGGTTGTAGATTGTCAAAGTTCCAAGGTACACAATGCAATAAATAATGATCAACACCTAAAATTTTTTTAACATGATTTTTGAGATTGAGCACTGAAATGTGTATATCATGTTCCATTCATACATAGAAGTGATGCAAGAGATTCACTTGCTCTTTTATAATTTTATTTACTCTTGGAATAAAGGCATACTACTGAGTACAATGCATTCAAGATTGTAGATATGAGTGTGTGACAAGACTGGTCCTGATTTCTCTTGTCTGAATTTGAGAATATCAATGAACCCCTGAATCAGAAAGACTTTAATACAAGATTTAACAAGACATGGGAAGGTAATCTAAGGCCTTGGATAAAGTTTAATCAAATATGTAGATGCATTTGATAAGCAACCTACTACTTAAGAGATAAGAACCCTATTTTGTAGGCCTTTACCATGGCACTGCAAATTGAGAATAGGATCAAAGAAATTGGAAAACCTCTCAAGTTTCTATGGTGTAAAAATGATATTACTCTTGAAAATACTCAAGTTAGTACAGGGTACTTGGTCCTATTTCAGAGGAAATTGTGAAAACCTTCATTGGCAGGGGCCGTCACATAAATCCATAATGGGATTGTTATTGCCTGAGCTGAGAAGGGAATTGGGAAGACTTTGGTTTAGAAAAACTTCTCAAAACCATGATAGATTTTCAAAATCATCCTATGGGCATCTTCCATGATGACCTAGTATAGGGACAAGGGAGGAGATACCTTTTATACTGTTGGGCCCCCATCATCAAGCACATCAAAGGATTGTCACTGTTCATGAAGCTGTAAGACATGCCTGGGGTCATCATAAACAAGACATCCTCAAGCACATAAAGGAAGATACCATCCCCTGACTCCATCTGGTTGTTTTTATTGAGGAAGTTGTTGATATTGATTGGTGTGATAAGTATTCTACCCCATCATACCATGTGTACAGATTAAAAATTAGAAGAGAAAGTTGATGATGAAGTTGATGATGATGTTTTATGAGTGGACATTCTATAATTTCACCTCTTTTGAGACACCCAAATTTAAGAATTTCATAAGTGTCTAAAGAATGTTGTTGTTTTTTGGGATTATATCCAATAAGTACATCTTCTTCCTCCTCACCATAAATTGATCAATGTACAAGCCTTTGACTTGCCCAATAATGGATTTTGACTACTTGACCCTATCAGAAAAGAAGATGATAAGGGAGCCCATGGGAGAGGAAGGTAATGATGGATGGTAGAGGGTTCCTGAAACCAAGTTAACAAAGCCAGGAAGGATCACCCCTTTGACCGGGTACCCCAGCTAGTTTAGTCTTCCATGAATGCTTCCATAGTGCCTATTAAAGGACTGTTTGAATATGCATGAGAGGTCCTAAAGGATTGGAGAATAACTTGCGTGTGCCTCCCCATGTAAACTGACCAGTGTAGTATTTCCCTTATTAAGGAAACTCAGAGAAGAATATATCTAATGAGACTTCCAAACCATCCTCAAATCTTTCCCCTAAGGATTGCTGCTTTACCCAAGAATGCTCCATACTGATATTGCCATAAGTCTCGATTCAGATCAATTCTTATCCCAATTGTTGAGTTGCTTAGGATTCCTGAGCACAAGAAAAGGGATTTTGAATATTTAGGATTCAAAGAGGAAGAGATTACCCAAGGTAGGGAGTTGGAAACAAGGTTGGGATTCCTGGCCCCAATTCCATTGCTGAATTTAGAACAACCACAAGTGTTGGAAGAGTTTGGGGAACCACGTCTGAGGCTTACTTAGGAACATCTTTGGATTAAATCTGTCATTGGACAATTGTGGACCATGCCTCATAGCTTTGGTCCCAGGCTCTAAACAATTGTAGCATACACTGTATGCATCAAGCCACTAATCATGCACATATTCCCAGACACTCATGAATGTTAGGAATACTCCTTTCAAATCCCAAGTTGTTTATTCCATCACATAGATTCTAGCTTAGAATTCCTCTTTGGATTTGTGTCTATGATTTTCTTGGATCCGAGGTATCAAATGTCTTTTCCTTGGGACCATTTAAAACACGATGTTGTGATTGTTGAAAATACCCTATGTATGGGACATGTTCATTATCAAGGATTCTTTGGGCTACAAGTATTGGTGTTGAGTTCAAAATGGGTATGTAACTTGATGACTATCCTGGACATTTCCTCCCATTAAATTCAAGTTAGTCATGGATTTCCCTAAATATACCTGTATTATTGAAAGGAAATGCTCCTAAAAGTGTTGAGTGTCCGATGCTCATGTCGGATGCCACTTCTCACATGAGAAGATGAAGGAAACAATCACCACCATGTTGATCCTGTCCTTATTCAACCTTGAGGAACAATGCATCACAAATTCTCACCACTATCATACAATTAGAGGAGCATTTCCTTCAGAAGTGTTATCCCATGCTTTCATATAATTATTGAAAAGGGAATGAAGATGTTGAGAATATTTTCTAGAAATTAACATTTAAAGACCTTGAAAACATGTCATATCCAGTTTGGAGGTCATTTGAGCATTTTGCCCCTTGTAAAATGATTTCATTGATCCACAAGGTTTTCAATTCTTACCAATTATCACTCCTCTTATTAAAAAATCGGTATAGTCTCTATTATATCAGAAAATATTGACTTAGTCCTTGCATGGTCATCTCACATGTGTATCTAACATGTTGGACTATTTCCCCTTGTTTTTTGGCAAGTCTTTGAGAATGTTTCCCAATGGATGTATCTTCTCAAATAACATAGTGATAACCTTTTTTGCTTTTCATAATTTTATTATTGATGATGCAAGTTTCCAATGTGGGCTCCATTTTAATACTTAGTTTTTGTTCAATCTTTGGTCCCTTACTGGCTTTGTTTTGATGAAAACATTTTTTATAATGGAAACCTCGATGAAATGTGAATGATTGTCCCTTCACTGAACATCGATCAACATATCAGTAACATTACCAACCTAAGTAGATTCGATAAAGGAGAATTGTGTATTATGAAATGTTTTGAACCTAAACTGATGGTGCACAATCCCCATTTCATGAGTTCAAGATTGGAATGCAAAAATTACTCCTTCTTAATACTTCATATTATAAAATGTGAATCCACTAATTTGCATTTGATCTTGATGGCTTTAGATCTTCCACAATTTTTAATGGCCATTGGTAAACATGTGAAAATTTTGCACCAGGAATCTTTAAGTTTTCCTACGTTTTGAAATAGTTTCTCCCATTCAAATGAATTGAGAAGATTTTTCAGTATGTTATTCCTAGACTTTGGTTCAAACTGGTTTGCATACTATGAATGCATGTTGATCAGAAATTCCATGAAAAAAATGCTTTAACAAGGCATGTTACCCAGTTGGATAAATTTCAAGAAATTTTCTGTCCTTAGAACTCCTAATCAAATTAAGGGCATCCTTGCTCAACATTTTTTGTGTTTTGACTAAGTCAAACGAGTGTCATTTTCCCATCAATTTCATCTTCAGCTTCTGACTGTTGCAAATCATCTTCTTTATTTTGGACAGAATGGGTAAATCAGAATATTGTCAAAGCTTTATTAACTCAAACATATTCTATACCATTGATGGACACCATAAAGTAGGGGTCTGCTCAACCTTTGGCAAAGTCATGACCTAGCAAAGAGACCGCTACGCCCTTAACCTATTGCTTGTATTAGGATATGAGTAGCCGACTTGTGGCTTACCATATCATTTTATTATATCATTTATACTTTCTCATGCTTAGTAGGTCGGCCTTGGTGATGGCCATAACATATGAATAGTATATATAGGGGATTGTAGGTAGTAATTCATCATCATTGGAGCATTTGAGTATTATTGTATGGTTTGGAGGTTGCCCCCTCGAAGTGGCGAAGCTATTCTAATTGCATATTGAGATCATTATTCTGGAATATTGTGTTATTTGGTGTTATATTTCTGCTCATGATCTGAATTATACAAGTAATTTCATTACAAGTGGTATCAGAGCTGCGATCTGGGCCAAAATTAGGGTAAAAAACCCTAATTTTTTGTTTCCACCATATATTGCGAACCAAAGTGAATTGGTGGGAGATATTTTTACCAGAGTTGTGAAACATTTCAAGTAAGGTTCCCTGAAAATTTCAGACTTTTTTGATTTATTTTGCAAAAGTTATTACAAATTTAGGGTTTTTCATAAAATTGCTCCCTAGGGTGCAAATTGTGGAATTTTTTCAAATTCGTTACATTTTCGGAAAGAAAAAAAAAATTATTTGGGGTTTGTTCTTTAAGTTTTTTTATATTTGGCCGAATTCTTATCGAAATCCAAAACCCTAAAATTTGACCGTGATCCCTACATCCTACTATTTTGGGGCATCATGGCGGGGCCTTCCACAAGGGGAAAAAAGAATCCCATCACTCCAGGTAAAACACCAGAAAAGGATGAGATAGTAGTTGAGGAGTTGGAGACAGAAGATATAACTACAGATTCCTCAGGGTTAGGGTTTACTTCGACAGACCATAAAGTAAGCCAACTTGAGTTTAACCTGAGAGACCTCGAATCTAGGGTGGCCAGCAAAGAAGATGTGGATAGGATTGGACATAGATTGGAGGATTTCATGCAAAAATTCAGTACGCATATGATGGGTAATCATACTTATGTCAATCAAGGTGGATCCTCAGGTCAACATAATAGACACATGAGCCAGAGTGGATCTTCGAGTGTGCACAATCCAAATACGAGCACTCTGCAGGCCCGTACTATGTTTCCAAAAGTGGAGATGCACAAGTTTGATGGAAAGGATCCACTCAATTGGATCAACCAAATGGAGAATTTCTTTGAACTACATCAGATTCCATCAGGACAAAAGGTGACCATGGCATCTTTGTATCTCGAACCTGACCAATTCATATGGTATCGATGGTTATGTGCTCAAAGGCAGAAGAGTGGTCTTAATGTTACATGGACAGTCTTCACTGAAGAGTTGCAATTACACTACAGTTCTAGTGTGTCAGATAATTACTTCAGCCAATTAGCAAAGTTGAGGCAGACAGGATCTGTTAAGGATTACATTCATCACTTCCAAAACCTTTCTCTGCGGGTGGAAAATATTACTGAAGAGAATCTGAATGACCTATTTCTTGGGGGTCTTAAGGATCACATTGAGCATGAGGTGCGTATGTTTAATCCTCATAAGGTTTCTGATTCGATGATTATGGCAAGAAGGGCAGAGGAGAAATTTTTTTCAAGTAGGAGACAACATTTCACTTTTACTAGAGATCGCAACACCTTGGCCCCAGCACTCCCTCGGCCAGTTAGATTGACACCTCAACAAATTGAAGAAAAAAGAGAAAAAGGGTTATGTTTTAACTGTGACAGTAAATTTGGACCCGGACATAAATGTGCTGAAAAGAAGTTGTTCTACATTGATGGGCCTAGTGAAGATGAAGAGAATAATGAAGATGCAGAGTCAGAGGTCTTGGTTGAGCCAGAGGAGGAGTCAGGAGATCCTCAGCCAATGATCTCATGCCATGCAATTTCAGGTATTAGCACCCCCCAAACCCTAAAGGTGGTTGGATTCCTAAAAAAATAGAGGGTCACAGTGTTGATTGATTCAGGAAGTACTCACAACTTTATCAATCATAAGTTAGCAGTGCGCCTAAACTGTTTCATTTATCCAGCTCCTGAATGTCAAGTAATGATTGCTGATGGAGGTACTGTTACTTGTTCTGGAAAATGCCATAGCATTAAGCTTTCCATGGGAGATTACATACTAAATAGTCCCATGTATGCCATTTCTATGGGAGGAGCAGACATTGTGTTAGGGGTTCAATGGCTTACCACTTTGGGAACCATTGAGATGAACTTCCAAGACTTGTTCATGTGATTTCACTCTGAAGGAAGGACTTTTGAGCTAAGAGGCTTAAGAGAAAAGTCTCCACAAATAGTAAGTTCTCATCAGATGCACAAAATGCTAAAAAAGGGTGCAGAGGGATTTGTGGCACAACTCTTTTCATTGGAGGCTCATCATTCTAAGGACATTATACCATCAGATATGCAAGCAGTGTTGGATGCACACTCTGTTGTATTTGAAAATATACCAAAGGGCTTACCTCCAAAGAGAGATCATGATCATGCTATTCAGTTATTACCAGGAAGTCAACCGCCTAACATCAGACCTTATAGGTACCCATATGTGCAAAAGAGTGAAATCGAGAAGATTGTACAAGAGATGTTGGAAGCAGGAATCATCCGCCATAGTCAGAGTGCTTATTCTTCTCCAGTAGTGATGGTACGGAAGAAAGATGACATGTGGCGCATGTGTCCTGATTATAGGGAACTTAATAAGTACACAATCAAAGATAAGTTTCCTATTCCTGTTATTGATGATTTGCTTGATGAGTTGCATGGTGCTGTTTATTTTACAAAGCTTGATCTTCGTTCGGGATACCACCAAATCAGAATCAAGGATGAGGATGTTCATAAAACCACCTTTCGGACACATGAAGGCCATTATGAATTCCTAGTAATGCTTTTTGGACTCACAAATGCACCTTCTACATTTCAAAGTTTGATGAATTCTATTTTTAAGTCATTCCTGTGGAAGTTTGTCTTAGTGTTTTTGATGATATATTAATTTATAGCAAAACATGGGAGGAACATTTGCATCATGTAAATAATGTTTTGGAAACCCTTGAGCAACATCAACTTTATGCAAAGCCCTCTAAGTGTTCTTTTGGACTCAAGGAGGTTGAATATTTGGGTCACATTGTCTCTCATGAAGGGGTTAAAGTGGATCCTAATAAGATCAAAGCCATGATGGAGTGGAAGGTTCCAAAAACCCTAAAGAATCTACGAGGATTTTTGGGGCTTACAGGTTATTACCGAAGATTTGTAAGGCATTATGGAAGCATAGCTGCACCTCTCACAACTTTATTAAAGAAGGATTCCTTCCATTGGAGTGAGGATGCAACCAAAGCATTTGAGAAACTAAAGGAGGCCATGTGCACCACTCCAGTTTTGGCTCTCCAGATTTTTCCAAAACATTCATTGTTGAATGTGATGCATCAGGGGTGGGTATGGGGGTAGTTCTCATGCAAGAAGGCCATCCTATTGCCTTTTTGAGCCATCAATTCAAAGGTAAGAATCTTTCCAAGCTGACTTATGAGAAGGAAATGCTAGCCATACTTCATGCAGTAAAGCAATGGAGACCATATCTCATAGGAAGACACTTTAAAGTGAAGACAGATCATGATAGTCTGAAATACTTCTTGGAGCAGCGTTTATCATCTGAAGAACAACAAAAATGGGTCTCCAAGATGTTGGGATATGATTTTGAGATTATCTATAAGAAAGGGAAGGAGAATGTAGTTGCGGATGCTCTATCACGGAAAGATGACTCAACTGCAGCCTTGTTATGTGCCATATCCATATTACAGGAAGATTGGATGGATGAGGCAAGGTCCTGAATGGAGAAATGACCCAACCACACAAAACCTCATTCATCATCTCCAGAATGATCCAAGCATGTCTGAAAAATTTGTATTGAAAGGGGATGCTTTATGGTATAAAGATAGATTATACCTATGTAAGAACTCCACTCTTAAAAATAGGATTCTATCTGAGCTTCACTCTTCTCCAGTAGGGGGGCACTCTGGATTCTTGAAAACTTATCATCGAGTCAAACAAGATTTCTTCTGGGAAGGGCTCAAAGGGGATGTCCAAAAATTTGTGGCAGAATGCATGGTTTGTCAGCAAAATAAGGGTGAAACAGTTCGATCCCCAGGTCTTCTACAACCTCTATCTATTCCTAGCCAGCGGTGGGAAGAGGTTTCCATGGACTTTATCACAGGATTGCCTAAATCTGAAGGAAAAAATGTCATCATGGTTGTGGTGGATAGACTCACCAAATATGCTCATTTTTGTGCCTTGGCACACCCATTTGCTGCAAGCACGGTAGCAACAACCTTCATGGACACAGTTCAGAAGCTTCATGGGACACCGAAGATTATAGTAAGTGATCGAGACCCTATATTTACTAGTAATTTTTGGACTGATTTATTCTCATGTTTGGGTACTCAGTTAGCTCGTAGCTCTTCTTATCATCCCCAGTCTGATGGGAAAACAGAAGTTGTAAATAAGTGTTTGGAGGGATATCTTCGTTGCTTTACGTCAGATAAACAAGCAAGATGGGTCCAATGGTTGCCACTTGCAGAATGGTGGTATAACACTTCCTTCCATACTTCATCTAAAATGTCTCCTTTTTTGGCACTCTATGGGTACCATCCACCATCCATCACATCATCATTGAGAGGAAAACCGCGGGTTAGAGCAGTAGAAGAACACATTCAGTATCAACAAGAGGTCCTCTCTAGTCTCAAGGAGAACTTGGTCATGGCACAAAACCGCATGAAGCAACAGGCTGATCAACATCGCACGGAAAGGCATTTTGAAGTCGGTGATTGGGTTTTTGTGCGGTTACAACCATATAAGCAAATGTCTTTGAAACAACAACAAAAGGATAACAAACTTTCACCAAAGTATTATGGCCCCTATCAAGTATTGCAGAAGATTGGTACTGTAGCATACAAATTAGAACTTCCACAATCCACCAGAATACATCCAGTCTTTCATGTTTCTTGCCTGAAGAAAGTAATTGGACAGAGAGTATCAGCCCAAACAGTGTTACCTGAGCTCGATGAGGAGGGGAGGGTCATCTTGGAACCTGAATGCATCCTTCAAACATGCACTAAAAGATTGAGGACACGGGTTATTACTGAGTACCTGATCAAGTGGAAGAATATGGACAATGAAGATGCAACATGGGAAGATATGACATTCCTGCAGCAGCACCCAGAGCTTCTCAACATTGGGGACAATGTTTCTTTGAAGGGGAAGGGCATGCTACGCCCTTAACCTATTGCTTGTATTAGGATATGAGTAGCCGACTTGTGGCTTACCATATCATTTTATTATATCATTTATACTTTCTCATGCTTAGTAGGTCGGCCTTGGTGATGGCCATAACATATGAATAGTATATATAGGGGATTGTAGGTAGTAATTCATCATCATTGGAGCATTTGAGTATTATTGTATGGTTTGGAGGTTGCCCCCTCGAAGTGGCGAAGCTATTCTAATTGCATATTGAGATCATTATTCTGGAATATTGTGTTATTTGGTGTTATATTTCTGCTCATGATCTGAATTATACAAGTAATTTCAATACCAAATCTCCTTTATACATCTCACATTTTATAAACCTTGGACATTATATTTCCGAGCCATCTGGTTAGTATAAATGCTATGTCATTGCTCAGACATTAATCTAACCATCGTCAATAATTTCTAATTGGGAGAGTCAATGCTTCTCGATAACCCTCCTCTCCCAAGATCCCATGTAGTGCAAAATGTAGAGACTAGGTATTTTGTCTTCAAGCGGTAGAACCAAATCAGCACCAAATACTAAGGAAAAGGGGGTTTCCCCCATTGGTGTTCTAATGGATGTTCCATAGGCCCAAAAGGCTGAAAAAAGCTTTAGGTGCCAATCTTTCTTATTCTCCTTAAGAGTTTTAGGAAAGATTATGGCCTTTAACATCTTATTTGTAGCCTCAGCTTGTCCATTAGCCTAAGGATAGTAGAGAGAAGTTGTGTGATGACTTATTTTGAAATTTTCACACAATTCACACACTTCGTCATTTTTGAAAGACGTGCCATTATCAGAAATAATGACCTATGGCACCCCGTACCTATAAATGATCTAGTTCAGGATGAACTTAGCGATTACAGAGCCAGGTATGGTGGTAAGGGGCATGGCTTCTACCCACTTGGTAAAGTATTTTGTGGCCATGATTATGAAATTATGGCCATCCATTGATGAGGGAGAGAATTTCCCTATCCAATCCATGCCCCATGTGGATAAGGGCCATGGGATTATGATTGGTTGCAAAGCTTGTGCCGATATATGGATCTCATGGGAGAACTCTTGACATTTGTGACATCTGCACATAAACTCTACCACATCATTCTGTAGGGTGGGCCAAAAATATCCCATCTAATGTATCTTCCGGGCAGTGGCATGGCCGCCAAAGTCACCTCCACATACCCCACTATGTGACTCATAAAGAATATTTTCAGATTCTTCGGCATCAACACATCTCAACAACATTCCATCAAAGGCTCTGCGATAAAGCACCTGCTCCAAAATAATGTATTTAGCAGTAATGATAGGTAATTGCCTTCTTTGTTGTGATGTTTCCCCTTCTGGGTATGTGTGGTCCATGATGAAATTGATAATGTCAGTATACCAGGGACATACAGAGATAGGGGGCCTAGTTTTAATGAAATATACACACTCATCGGGAAATTCCAAATCTACCAAATACCCCCATCTAATGGATTATCAAACAACCAATCTGCAATGATTTGACCCTTAACAAATTTTTGATTTACAAACATTAACTCAAACTCACCCATTAATGTTATGAAATGCCCATCCTTTTTAGACAAGGATCCCTGCATGAGGAATGTTCGTAAGTGGTCTGTCTTGACAATAACCCTTGTTTCTTGATTGAGCATATAATGCCTTAAATGCTTTATTGCAAAAACTATGGCAAGGCATTCCTTTTCTTCCTATGTGTAGTATGTCTCATAATCAAATAGCGTCTGACTAATGAAGTAAACCACACTTTCCTGTTTATCATCATCCTCTTGAGCCAACATGTAGGCTAGCAAAACATCTGTAGCCCATGAATATAAGATCAAAGGGTGATCTGATCTAGGTGGCATTAGCGTGGGAGGGGACAACAAGAATCATTTAACTACCTCAAAGGCCTCATTACATTCCTCCATCCAATCAATGCTATAATCTTTCTTCAACAAATTGTTGATTGGATGAACGGTGAAGGTCAAGTCAGGGATGAACCTTTGGATTGCACTGAGTTTCCCAAGAAAATATCTAATACTAGACTCATCTGATGGTGGAACCATTTCTAACACAGCCTAGATTTTGGCTGGGTCAACATCAATCCCTCATGAAGATATAATGTAACCTAAAGCTTACCTCCTGTTACACCGAATACACATTTCTCTAGATTTAATGTGACACCATACTCAATTAAGCATGAGAGGATGATACAAAGCACCTCTGGGTGATTGCAACACTTCCTGGCCTTGGCCAATAGGTCATCTACGTAGGATTCCACAATCTTATGAATAAGATCATGGAATATGTAGGTCATTGCTCATTGGTATGTAGTGCCAACATTCTTAAGACCAAATGGCATGATGACATAACAATAAGTTCCCCAAGGAGTTATAAATGTAGTTTTAGCTTGATCCTCTTCAGATATTTTGATTTGATTATATCCTGAAAACCCATCCATGAGAGACAACAACTCAAATCCATTTGTTGCATCAATGATAACATCAATGGATGGTAGTGGGAAATCATCCTTGGGACAAGCCTTGTTAATGTCTCGAAAGTCTATGCAAATAGGGAAATTTCCATTCTTTTTGAGAACGGGGAAAATGTTAGATAACCATTGTGAATAATCAAATGGATTGATGAATCCTACATGGAGAAGCTTCATTACTTCTTCTTTTACCATAAGGGCCACCTTTGGCTTCATAGGTCTTGAATTCTACTTAATTGGTTTGGCATCTGGCTTGGTGATGAGATTGTGAACTGTAATGTGTGGTGCAATTCCCGTCATTTCCTTGTAACTAAATGCGAAGGATTTTTGATGTTCCTTGAGGATTTGGGTATGAATTTCTACTTCCTCTGGAGTTAAAGAGGACCCTAGTTTTAATATTTTTGGTTCCTCCTCTGTTCCAATGTTTATATCAATCATTCCCTCAATTAAGGAGGTGTTACCCTCCTCAAACTCAGATGGGGCTGGTAGTAACTCTAAGTCCCCTTCTTCTTCTACCTCATAAATCTCAAGATCTTTCCCTGGAGAGGACTCAATCATGGGATTCCCAAAATAAGAAGAGGAACGTGGAATTAGGGAAAGGTCTATCTCATGGTAGGTAAGATGCAGTTCTGCCAAAGTGTTTAAATAACTTAAAGTTGAATTCATCACTATTAAAGGGTCTACTCATTGAACTGAAAAGATTCAGATTGAAACCATGAAGTTGTCCTCTAAGTCACTACTTGGGGTGAAGCGTGAGGTAGAAGTCACTATTCCAGAACATGTGGAATACCTCGATTGATATAAAATCAAACCCCTTAGTTAGGCCCAACAATTTTGTAGAGTTGTAAGTGTTCAGCCCTAGTCATACCTCGGATATTGATTTGCAACTAGTTCTCCCATTCTCTTATCAAGGGTTACCTCCAACATGAAACCTCATGAAGTTGGTATCAAGTCCCAAGGCATGTCCCTAGGGTTACCCATGGAATCATGTCCCATAAGGGGAGAAGGATAGGAAAATCCTTTTCTAATAGCTCAACAATCTTTGTTGTAGTTCCTAATGATACTATGTCTCTACAACAACATTTTCATCCTTGACCACTAGAATACCCTTGATCAAATATGTAACTTCTAACTCTATTGTGGGAACCAACTTTTCTTCTGGTACCGTGCATTTCAGGTTTGTTTAACTGGTTCGTAGGAAGTTCAAATTCAGAGTGGACCCCTGGATTTTTCTTCAAGTTGGCCAAATGTATATCAAAGGGCTTTGGATCACCTTGAGTGACAAAGACTTTCCCTAAATGCAAGAATATGACCTCTTGGAATAGAGTGGAGGGGATTGCTTTCATGCGGTGGATCCAAGGATGGCCAAGGATCATATTATAGTTGGTTTCCCAATCTATAATATAAAACTCAGTAAGCACCGTCTTGGGCCCAAGAGTAACTGAGTAATACTATGGTTCCGATTGAGGTTACCTTGAGGCTATCATAGCCCCTCATGTGTTTCACGTTGAGGAGCAATTAGTCTCCCCATATCCTAACTTCTGAAGAAAAGAGAAGGGGACTATATTAACCGCTGCCCCATCATCGATCATTGCATGTTTCACATAGTTGTTGTAGATCCAAACCTGTAAAAACAAGGCCGGATCACCTCTATGAGCTATTTCAGCATCCGTAGGCATCTTACTTATGTCAAATACAAACCCAATATCCCTTTCAGGTTTCCCTGGAGGGAAAACATCAAAGTCTATATGGTTTATGTGCCTCTGGCAGAGGGGTAATGTTAATCAAATGGCTGAGACCTAGTGCTTCTAAGAGAGTGGCTCGATGAGTAGGGGAATTCTTCAGTAGATCCAAAAGGAAATGTGTGAAAAGGTCTTGGTTAGATCACTGATCAAATCATAAGCCCCTACTGGCTTGCTTAATGTCATGAGCACTATTTGACACAACTGGATAAATCGGGATTGGCTTGAAGAATAGTCTCTGGCTCTTGTTGCAGTGTTAATTTGGGGTTCAACGTCTAACTCAACCAAACCTATAATCTTCGTTTGCTAATGACCATCCAAAGGAGGTGCCACCTGTGGGTTTGATGAAGTTGAGGCTTCATGATCATGAGTCCCTATTACAATACCTTTATTCAAACCATTAGGATCTAGTCTACCATCCTTTGGATGTGTGGGGAGAGGATCGTTGAAGATTCCTAATGGTGTGTTCTGTGGAGACACTGGTCCCATATAGGTGTTTTGACTGGGTGCAGTTGGGTTGGCCAAAAACATGTCAACAAATAACTGTCTTTGGTCTTCTGGAAAATGTAAAAACTTATTACAATCATGAAAATTTCTTGCATCATGCCCATGGACCCTATGGAAACCGCAATACAAGTCAGGATCGTAATCCCGAGGCCTTTGGTTTGTTCCTTGTTGTGGTCTGAAACTACGGTTATTGTTTGGTTGTTGACTGTTATAATTAACACTTTGGAACCCTTGCCCCTGATTCTGGAATTGGTTGGGGTATTGACTAGGGCTTGGGGTCAGCATTTGTCTTTATTGCTGAGGTTGTTGTTGTTGTTGGGTATGATTAAA
Organism: Taxus chinensis; assembly: GCA_019776745.2. Classification (NCBI taxonomy): domain Eukaryota; kingdom Viridiplantae; phylum Streptophyta; class Pinopsida; order Cupressales; family Taxaceae; genus Taxus; species Taxus chinensis. Next base: position 34,488 of record JAHRHJ020003222.1, read on the forward strand.
ATCCACAACGTTTACCGAGGGTGAGAAATTGTTGTTTCTCTGATTGTTTCCATTATTGTTGTTGTTATTTGTAGCACCTGTATTGGTAGGATTAACAACATTAGGCTTTTTGGGCTGGTCAGTTACACCATCGGTTGTGACTCCATGATTCTTATTAAGGATCTTTGGTCCTTGATTATTATTTGTGTTGTTGGAGTAACCGGGAGTGCTTTGAGCAGGAGTGACTAACTTCCCATTTGCTCCATAGGTCTTACGACCACTGTCAATGGCCGCTTGGTTGATCCGAAGAGCACCCTCTAGCACCTCTTCATAGCTCCTTAGTGGGAACTTTTGAACCTCTTCCTTCATCTCTCTGTTGAGAGAGTGAAGGAACAAATCACAAAGTTCCATTTGATCCATGTTTGGAGCACTTGCGGAAGAGTAGAGAACATGTCGCCACCTCTGAATGAAGTGGGCTGCAGATTCATTATGTTCTTGTTTGATATGAAGGAATTCCCTGATTCCTGTTCACAAAAGCTTGTTCATATCAAAAGCTTTGATAAACTCTGATACGAGTTGTTTGAATGAGTGTATTGAAGCCTCTGGTATCCTATAATACCAGTCGAGAGAAATACCTTCTAAGTGTCTTAGGGAAAATATTTGCAACAACTGCATCCCATGTGAGCAGCTCTCGAATGGCCATTGCATAAGCCTTGATGTGGGCATTTGGATCACCCTCCCCTTTGAACTTTGGAGATTAGGCAAGGGTCTTGGGAGCATGACTTCCCGAATGGAGAAATCTAGGGGTTCCTTGAGATATTCAGAATAAGTCCCCATTGCATATGTTTCCACCATTGAAGACCCTTGTTGGGGAGGTGGGGGCTGCATTGGTTGCTGAAATGGGACAACATAGACATTTGGTGGGGCATATGACATCCCCTGTGGTTTTCCATATGGACCTGGGTAGGTGTACATGTCCCCCTTATGGAGATTTAGAATACATGTGTATATAAGGGGGTTGATTACCTTGATATGGAGCTGAAGGTGTGAAGCCAGGGAATGTCACATTTCTGGCTGGTATAGCATTTGAGAATGCACTTCTAGTTGGCACCTATTGTAGGTATCCATATGTGGCTTGAGGAGGCATACCCAAGGTACCCATCCCAGTTAATAAATCCCCAGGGTTTGGAGTATTCATGTAGACTGGAGGATTCTGTGTAGTCAGGTATTTGCCCATAGTTCTATGGGTAGGAAGGAGTCCATGCTTGCCCTGCATATGAATTCTATGTATTTTGGGCAAGCTCTAACTCCTTGACTTTATCAACCAAAGCTGAAATGACATCACCCGTTGATGGGGCGGTACCTTGCTTAGGTACCTTTGGTTGAACCCTTGGAGGTTGTTGAGGAGTATGGTATCCTGCTATGAATTGTTCATGATGTTGCCACCCCTCATTGGTTGTATTGTCAGTTGGTGGTGGGGTAGCATTATTGTTTTGAAGCAGGACATCACCTTGTCCTTGCAACCTATCGAAATATTGGTTCATTTGTTGGAATTGTTGCTCACTCCTAGCATATCGTGCTAAATACTCCTCATCAAGATGGGGAAGTTGATCGGATTGCATGGTAATGGGCTGTTCGAAACAATACCTGAGGAGATGAACTCTTTTCACCAGTGAATGTCATGTTATTTGAACTTGATTGTTCAAGGGGATAAGTCTGAGTGACCTGATCCAGTTCTTCAATGCGTACAGAAGAACCAACATTGGTTCCCTGAAGCAGAGGGTTTTGAGTGGATGAGTGGTTGTCTACCCATGTTGAAAGTGAAGGTGATTGTTGTGGGATATTTGATTGGTAATGGTACATGTCGAAACCCAGGATGGGTCGACCGTACTCGTCATATCCCGACATATTCGGGGGGTATAAGAATACCCGCAGAATAAAGGATGGACAAAGAAAGTGGAAATGCTTAGAGACTAGCTCTTCACGTTGGGTTCACCAATTTGTATGATAGAAAATCAACACGTGACCTTCTTCACACCCGACCTCCCGAGGTCGTGCTGAGACAGCCGGTGTGGAATTGAAATGGAAGTGAAAGTGATGGCGATGATCAAGCTAATTGGGAAACCTTATGTCTTCGACATGCAATACTGGAATCTGTGAATCTAAGGCAAAGAATGCTCTCCTAACCTGAAGGGGTGTGATGGTACGGTCTGATATGATAGCTACTCGGAGACTCCAATCGATGTCTAGTTCTATCGAGGTTCTATTGATTGGTTGCGGAATATGTGGAAAGTAACCTGCAGGTGCCTCGTATGGGTTTCCAGACAAGGTCATGGAAATGGAGACAAGAGGTGTAGTGGAGCTGTAGGAACTATGGGTGATTTTCTGGTCTTGTCCAGAAAGTCTTAGCCTGATCGGCTGCTATATTCAACAATGAAAGTTGTGTAATAATATCAGGTGGAAGTGGTGAAGATATGAATACCAATGTGTGTAAACTAGTGTCAATATCTAACTGACTAGCAGGCCCGTTGGGTTGTGGGACCTGTGGGTCACAACCAAAGACTCGTTGAGGTTGAGGCCCTTGTATGGTCATGCATGCAATCAAATCCTATTTCTAGGAGTAGTCCAAAAGTCGTAGGCTTGATTAGCAGCTATGTTCAATGTCTCTAACTGTCTTATTTTCTCAGCGTATGTGGCAGGTGTACGTAAGACTGTTAAGTGCAAACTTGTGTCAATGTCAGTTATTAGCTCTGGCCCGTTGGGTTGTGGGACCAGGGGATCACAATTGTAAGTCTTTTCCTGTTGTGGACCGTTGATGGTCATGCAAGATGAATTGATTTTCTTTCAGTAAATAAACTATCTATCAAAGGAAATCTAACCTATATTTTTGGTGTTTTCTCAATATATCAGAACAAAGCAATAAAACAAGCTAATCTATGGAAAGTAAATGTTTTTGTTCTTTTCTAACTTTTCAAACAATGCATCTAATCTAATAAACAAGTTTAATACAAATAATTAGCTGGATGTAGCTAACTATTTGTGCAGATGTGTGAACCTAAATCTAAAACCTATTCTAACTCAATCAAATATCTTTCCAACCCTACCTCAGAAGTGAAGAACAAATCATAACCCTAACAGAGCTATTGTTCCCCACAACTTCCCTGGTAATGTTGAAGAGAAAACTTCCTATTGATTTGATCTACTTGCAATTATCTAGCTAATTGAAATGAATTGTTTCTCTACTCTATTTGATATGCAATTGAAATTAACAATTCTTAATTGACAATTTGATAAACAAAGAAAACAAATACACAACTCCAACCTGGAAGAGCAAGAACCTTGGCAAATCCAGTAGTATCAGTATCTGTCCCCTCAGTTCTTTCCTTTCTTTCTCTGAGTGTTCATGTGAGTCCAAAGGATTGGGAATGCAAAGAACAAAAACAAGAGGATGGCACTTGAGCAATGGCATCTTGGAAGCAATCTGGATGCAATGCAAGTAGAAGAGAGATAACACAAGAGATCTGAGCTTGGCTATGCAATTCCTAGCAAGATTATGGCAGCACAACAATGCAAGATACACAAAATTCTCAGGCCTTTTTCTTGAATACAAGCATGGAATATATAGGAATGGAGGATAGGAGGTTACTTCATGCACAAGGAAAGAAGAGGTAGTTCCACTCATTAAATCTATTTAAAAATAGAAGGAGCAAGGAGAACCAAGCAAACAAAGCTATTTTTAGTAAATTTGGCTCACGGATGCATGCATTTAAAAAGCAAACTTAAGTGAATCGTCGCATGCAATTTTATGCATGAAGATTCTGGAAAAAGTGGGTAGGACCGCCGCCCTGACACATGGCGGAGGTTTCAAGACCGCCACCCAGGCAGGGTGGCGGTCCTGGCACTGAAGGCCAAAACAAGCACAGAAAGAAATGGGGAGATGGAAAAATGCATGGAAAAGTTAAGTAAGGCTATCTAGGCTACAAATATATACTGTGAAATGGTTTTTGGAGCTCGAACACCTTCTTGAAAGGATTTTGAATCATCATTGGGGACTTTTATAACCATTTTCCTGACAATGTAGCACGTGTGTTCCATCCACTTCTTCCGTAATCCCATTTTTAGGATTGGTCGATCGTTTGGATTACGTTGATCATTCAATGCTTTGGGGATGTCTTCGGCTACATGTTTCGACCCAAATGCAAATGTTTCCTGAAGATACCTCCACGATCTACCCAAAGGTATTTTCGGCAACCAAAACTACACTGACCATTCCAATTGAAATCACTTCCTCTTCATCATCCCTACTTCCATCCAAACTTCTACCCATCACTATAACTATTCCCAAACCTAAAAACCTACCCACACTTATCTCCCCACCCTTATCTAGACCCTTCACTACTTTATGTGTTATGCCGACATCAAACCTTACTCACCCACCTATCAGATTGGACCTAGCTGCATCTTCCAAAGTTTGCAGCAGCATTATCCCCCTTCTTGAAAAAAAACCCAACCCTCTAGGTCGTGCACTCCGGTCTCACCTACTACATCCTTGTCATCTTCCCCCTTTCCATTCATCCAAGGGCCTCATCCATCAACCTTGACCAAACAATCTCATACCCAAGACCGATCAAAATCTAAACAACTCGCTACTTCGTCACGAGGCTTTGTTACACCTCATCCACTCAGAAGCCAAACTCCCTCAACCCTCACCCATGCACTTCTTGCCACCTATACCTCCACTAGTTACTATAACCCCAACCTTGCCTATACGACTTCAACCAATGTCGCCTACCCAACCTATACCAACCACCTCCACCACAACTTGGTTTCCCCTATGGGTAACCCATCCTCTTCCACCATTTATTTTCCCTTATTCATCCCGTACTCCCATGTCACCTTTACCCAAGAAGGTGCAACTCAAAGCTAAGAATCCACTACCCTCCAGTAAGCTAGTCAAGCCAACCAAACCTTCCATTGCTAGCTCTTCTACCCCACCTTTACCCAAACAGATGCCAACAAGACCGAAGACCACTCCACATACCAAACTAGTAGACCAACCCATTCCCCCTCCTGTAAAGCCTCTTCCTTCACAATCAGCCACACTTGTACCCAAACCCACACTCACCTCCCATTGTGATCCGTTAGTGGGGTCCTACGCCAAAATTTTAACCAATCTCTTGGAGACTTCCGTCATCACATTACCACCGCTACGACCTTATGATCCTCTCAAACCCAAACCAAAAGGGTTTGATGAAACCAAGATTTGTGCCTATCATTGTGTGTCAGGACATGATGTGGAAAATTGTAAGGCTCTAAAGACCGTTCTTCTTCAAATTTGTCATCCTGAATTTTTTTTTAACAATGACGACCTTCTTGATGAGGATTATGCTCCACCATCACCTGTCACCATACATCATCATCCTTTACCCATTCCGCAACCAATACCTCCACCCCCACAATCATTTTTTCCACCTCCAAAATTCAAGATCAACATGGTCTGTATAAGAGAGTTGGCCAAACCACCACCCAAATGTCAATGCGTCCTACTCATTTCACAAGGCTCTTATCCACGGCTAGGATTTTTACCCTCATGTCATTATACCTTTCATGACACACCCTCTCCATCCACCTCCCCTCATAATAGCATGGTTCACGTTGCTACCCGCACTCAGAAAGACAAAGGTAAAGAAAAAGCAACTAGCCCATCAACCAACCCTATACCCAATATACCATCTTCACCTGCTCCCAAACTCACCATCTGCGGACCTACATACCCTATCTCTGACGAGGTCACCCATCACACAATGATAAAATAATTACATTATTCTCCTCTAAAGATGTCTTTGTATGATCTCGTCCAGACTTCTAAATCCCATAGACAAGCCCTTATCGAGGTTTTACAATCCATTGAAGTTCTACCCAGTGACCCCACACCAATGGCCTCGATTATCACCCCTCACCATGTGGCCTCACTAACAAAATCAGCTCCTCCTTCTACCCCCACGACCCCTCCTCACGTCGCCACCCTAAACTTCTCTAAAGAGGAGATTATACCTCTCCAGTCAGATGACCTTGATCCTGCCCTATTAATTTCTATCTATATCGATAACATACGCGTACGATGTGTCATGATTGATGGTGGTGCTAGCATTAACATCATCTCCTCCCACTCATACAATCAAATGTGTATTCCTTCTAACTGTATGCATAATAACCCATTTATGCTACACTCCTTTAACGACGTCATCACCTCCACCCTTGGCACTATTATCCTTCATGTTCGCCTAGGCCCTCGCATTGTCTCGAGACTATTCTACGTCTTAGAGGGGGAGTTCCAATATAAGCTATTGCTTAGTAGACCCTGGATTCACATCATGGGTTATGTCCTTTCAACTTTACACCGATGTGTAAAATTTGAGCATGAAGGACATAATTACACCATCCCTGTCGAACTGTCGCCATTCAAGACCTATAACATGTTGCACCGACCCAATGATGTACTTGTACCAGTCAAGGCATCTGTCACTACCCCCTGTTCACCTTCACCCACAAGCCCATCCACCAAGGTTGCCATCGCCTCTCCCACATCTAACCCTACTATTCCTACTGCCGCCACAGCCTCTACAACTGACTCACCTGCTTCCCAATCATGTAGCAAGTCGTCTATCCCCGCTACCCACATATCAACTACTGATCCCTTAGAAGGTGTTTTTCAACGCCTCACTCTGGGAGAGTACCGCCTATACAATATCGACACATTCCTCACCCTGTAAGAGTATGGGAACCTACGTCAGCACCCTAGTTATGACTACCGCGTAGGCAAGGTTTTTCCTTATGGTCCTCCCGACCTTCGCACTAATCTAACGTATGGGGGAATTGATGTTGCCACTTATTCACCCGAATCTCCATCTCAAACACGATCGTTTTCATCTGACTTACACTCCCTTACTAATCAAGGAAGGAAGGGGAGGAGAGGATAGAGAAAAAAGAGAACAAAGTAAAACAAGGTCGAAAAGTTAAAAAACAATGGTTGAAAAGAGAAAAATGAATTTGAAAGTTGAATGTAATAAAAGAGATGTCAAAATGCAAATAACAAGGGAACACATGCAAAAAAAATCTAATTTTAACGCATGATAAAAAAATAGAAAAATATGTGCTAGAACCACAATAATTTACTTTTGTGTGTGTGTGTGTGTGCGCGTGCCTAGAGATAAATAATATATGATTCTCTAATTACATGAGATTAAATTTTTACATGGGGGTGCTTCAGAAATAAATTCACTTATGCTCATTTATTTTTCTATATGCACCAAAACACTTATGTATTTATAAACATTTTAAAATCGTTATAAAGTCTTACTAGTGCACATGATGTCACAAAATGCGCAAAGTAAAATTACTAAGAGGGGTCAAAAACCTCAATGAAAAAAATTAGAGGTCAAAGAGAACCTAAAAAGGCTTCCAAAACCATAGTGATAAGGTTCTTATGGACAAAATATGTTTTGCTAAGGCCGTGGAAAATGATGAGAAAATCATGGAAACAATGGTAGAAGTGTAATTTTGAGTGGAAAAGAAAAAAGAGAAATGGAAGAAATCAAACTATCAAAAAAGAAAAATAAAGATTCAAGAAGGGAAATAATGAGTTGGAAGTAGAACGATAAAAATGCCTTGTCAAAACTAGAATAACAAAAAGAACACATGCCAGACACATTGTAATTTAAATGAATAATCAATAAATGCATGAAATCATAGTAGAAATGTAACATTTAACTAACTAACAAATATCATAAATATATCTATTTGAAATACATTAATTGAAATCAATCTCAAGGTTCTTATCTTACATTTTTTACATACCACATTGATTAATAACTTTGTTACCTTCTCCATCAATTTTCACCCATTGGTGATAGATGATATCCATTTATCTACACCATTATGTTGAGAATAAAAAATGATTTTTCGAAAGAAGAAAAACTTCGTTGTGACAATAAAATGAATTTCAAATTTAAGATTGATATTAACCTAAAATACTTCGTTGTGACAATACATTAGATCAGATGCCATACCACATACTATCCGAAAGAACTAAAAAAAGATATAATCACTCCCAAATTAAGAAAATAATGTTTGTGCGTGTTCATATTGTATGTTACTTTCTCGCCTATATTTTAAAGTTCCATGCAAACTTGTGACTCTGGTTTTTAAAAGCTAACAAAGTAATAAAATTTCTCCTGCATACAATTCAATGAATTTGGCCATGTAAACTCACCGCTGCGTTTTTTTCCGGCTGATATAAATTAATGATTTGTCAACTGTAAACAAAAGATTACATTTTATTTATTTTGCAAACAAAATTGATAGAGACGATTAAATTGCTGAGCGAAAGAACTAATTAAAAAGATACAATCTGCTCCCAAATTTCGCACAGCATCCACATGTACACACGTGTTCATATTGTATGTTCACATTTTCAACGTCGCCTATATTTTAAAGTTCCATGACCATAACTATGTGACTCTGGTTTTTCAAGCTAATATAAAAAAGTTAGTGGGGAGAGCATGCAGGACTGTTGCCTTCACAGTTTCGGTGGGAAGAATCTGCAGTTGCAGGGGCTGGATTGAGGCGATGACAATGTGTGCAGGAATCGGAGTTGTGCATAGTTGAATCGATGAAATTGGTGTCGTGGGCGTTAAGGGTAGGCCGAGCCGCGGAGGCAAGTGTGATCAACACTAGTAACATATAAAATACCAACCTTACTCTGCTCTGATCTGCTGTCCTCTGCAACCATAAGAATAGAAAGTACACGCGAAGATGAGGTACACGCGAAGGTGCTGCAGGCGTCATCGAGGGCGTAGCTACTGTAAGCGGTGGGGCAGAACTTGTTTAAAAGCTGCGAATAAGAAGAGGATTTGCAGGTGTTGGGAGTGGCGAAGGGTCCGCTGCTCTTGCAACCCACGCCGCTCTCTACTTGGAATTCCACACACCCAGTGCATGTCATCGAAAGTGCAGAGGATGCGGGAACACCCCGCGGGAGGCTCCAGCATCACGCTTTCGCCCTCCAATATCTGAAACACCGTCGTGGAAAGAGGTCGCGTGCCTGCGCCCGCCACGCTTAGTGTCAACGATGACGCCTCTGCCCCTGCCATTGCCATAGATGAAGAAGCATGCTCATTACATTTCTTAACATACAGATTTTACATTGAACGAAGCAATTGCCTATACTTATAAATAATGGACGCGGAGTGGGACTTACCGTTGACGAGGAAGAAGAGCCCGAGAAGGAAATGGCAAGGCCAAAGCGAGGCTCCTATTTTTGCAGGTTGCCATTACAGAGACTGATTTGTGTTGCCATTACAAGACAACCGTGCAAGATTTATATAACCGTGCACCTGGTAATTCCGCAAGAGTGTTGCCACTCTGATTGTGCCACGTGCCCAATAAAAATTTCACAACGCTCAGAATACTAGTATGATAATGCACATAAAAATGAAGTCCTTTACCAACTTGAGTATTGACCATAGCAATTTTAATTTGTAAATTGGCTATGGTTTTTGTATTTTTTTTTTCTCAAATGATCTTGTTTTATCAAGTGTTGATGATTTAAATTGCATCTCCGACTTGCAGCTAAACACAATGAAATCAATTCTTTTGTCTAGAATTTTAAGGACGTTGTCACAGTAGCATGTTATGCTAATCTTAAAAACTTTGTTGAATTCTTTGGTTGTGTTTGGGTATGAATATCTCAGTGATAATGATTTTTATGATTGCACTTTCTAATTACATCAATAGGCATGTTCTCAACCAGAAGAAGGGTTCCATTTAATGCCAAAGCAGAAAATGAAGGTTAGAGAAGAGGGGGCAGGGGTTGTTGTTGAGTAAGTGGTTTTTGGTGATCAAAAACAAAAGACGAGGAGACCGCAAACGTGAGTGAGATGGGCATGTGTCTACTAGATCCATAGAAAACATGCTAGGGGCATGTGGTGGTACATGAATTGGAGTGGTAGATGATCAACGATTGTAGGAGATGGGGAGTGCATGACAACCAATATGTAATCAGACAAGATACTACGTGTTTGGATGACAATTGGCCTCTACCCAAAAGGGAATATTTGCAAGAATGTACTAAGAGGTTGAATACTATAATAGGAGGACAAGCCCGGATTTTGAAGGAGATTATGATTGGACAAGATTTAACACATACAAGGTATGGTGCAAAGGAGAAACACATAGAGGGAAGGACTAATTATGTACAAGGGTTGAAACATAGAGGGTAGGGTGCAAAGGAGATGAGCACAAAGAGGTAAGGACAATAATTATTTGCAAGGGTTGGTAGTTCGTATAAGTCAACGATAATTTGTAATGTTTTGGTATGCATATGTGCTCAAAATGTCTATAATCAAGGGGAAGAAATTAATGTAATGAGTGGTGTTTTTTCATGTGTAGATTAATGGTCAATGATTATTATTTGAGACTCTAAATCCATATCTAGTACTTTAACCCCACATTTCTCTCACTTATGAGGTCCTACTGACAACCCTATTGTGCTTTGGGTGAGACCTTCAAGTGCAAACCTGCTTGAAAATACCAACGCAGGAGGATCATCAAATTTGATGTTAAACGTAAAGCCCTCACATGAGCTATGTTGGGCCAACATTTGGTTATCTTGTTGGGACCACATTGTTTTGGTTACAGAAGGTGTTGTGAATACTAACCATGGTGTGGCTAGAAGGACCAGTCACATTTGTTAGTTTGTGATGAAAATTTTGAGTGGAAACATACGCAATGATAGACTAAATTTGTGATGCACAAGGCTTAGGTGATGGAAGGGTTGAAGGTGGTGTTGGATTCTTGCAGCCTGAGATAATCGAACCCCATACTAAGGAGTGTTTTTGCACACAATTATGGAAAATGAACCCGTAAGGGTTGCTATTAAGGACACCTAGAGGGTGGAAGAACCTTATCTTTACAAAATTCGTTAAAAATTTAGGAGAGAAAGGGTGGCACAATACATTATTACTCATGTTATGGTAAAAAGTGCTCATGTGGATTAGTTTTTTGTGTAGAGCCTTTAAGGTAGTGGACAAAAAGAGTGAGTGAAAGGGAATTGTCAAGGGAAAGAACACAATACTAGATGAGCATGTACCTTATCTTGACTGAGTATTGAATCCTTTTCCGTGTTAATTTTGCAGAAGTGAAATCTTTGTTGAAGAGGGAGTATTTGTGGAGTAATAAGCAAATACTTGCGAGAAGTTAAGAACAAAGCAAAGGAATTCATGAAGAGAAGATGACTTCTAGTAGGATGAGCACTAGAATTGTGACATCAACAATTTCTGTGAGAATGGTTTCAAGAGGGCATGTGATGGCCCAATCACCGGTGATTACCCTAGTTTACTTAGATGTAGCTATTGTTGGAGATGTGGAGTCTAACTGCAAGATGAAGTGGCAGTTTCTTTTTCCTTAATTTTGGGAGGAAAGCATGGCCATGGATAAAAATAATATTGTCTTATTAGTAGACGAGAGTTGTTATTTTTATGTTTATAAAAATAGCATTGTCTTATTAATAGATGGGAGTTGTTATTTTTTATGTTTATCTTATTTATAAGCATGCTATATTTAGGTTGCTTGTGGTTGAAGCAAACTTTTTCAAAGAGGTGCACAAGTTATATATATATATATATATATATATATATATATATATATATATATATATGTGTTGTTGGGAATAAGAAGAGGATTTGCAGGTGTTGGGAGTGGCGAAGGGTCCGCTACTCTTGCAACCCACACTGCTCTCTACGTTGTAATTGCCATCACAGTTTCTGTGGGAAGAATCTGCAGTTGCAGGGGCTGGATTGAGGCGATGACAATGTGTGCAGGAATCGGAGTTATGCATAGTTTGCATCGATGAAATTGGTGTTGTGGGCGTTAAGGGTAGGCCGAACCACGGAGGCAAGTGTGATCAACACTAGTAACATATAAAATACCAACCTTAGTCTGCTCTGATATGCTGTCCTCAGCAACCATAAGAATAGAATTATAGTAATAGAAGTACCCGCGAAGGTGCTGCAGGCGTCATCGAGGGCATAGCTTTACCAACTTGAGTATTGACCATAGCAATTTTAATTTGTAAATCGACTATGGTTTTTGTATTTAGTTGTTTCTCAAATGATCTTGTTTGATCAAGTGTTGATGATTTAAATTATGTCTCCACCTTGCAACTAAACACAATGAAGCCAATCCTTTGTCTAGAATTTTAAGGATGTTGTCACATTAGCATGCTATGCTAATTTTAAAAACTTTGTTGAATTCTTATGTTGTGTTTGGGTATGAATATCTCAGTGCGAATGATTTTTATGATTGCACTTTCTAATTATATCAATAGGCATGTTCTCAACCGGAGGAAGGGTTTCACATTTAATGCCAAAGCAGAAAATGAAGGGTAGAGAAGAGGGGGCAGGGGGTGTCATTGAGCAAGTGGTTTTTGGTGATCAAACACAAAAGACGAGGAGACCGCAAACATGAGTGAGACGGGCATGTGTCTACTAGATCCGTAGAAAACATGTTAGCGACATGTGGTAGTGCATGAATTGGAGTGGCAAATGATCAACGATTGTAGGAGATGGGGAGTGCATGACAACCAATAACTAATTAAACAAGATATTAAATGTTTGGATGACAATTGGCCTCTACTCATGAGGGAATATTTGTAAGAATGTACTAACAGGTTGAATACTATAAATAGGAGGACAAGCCCAGATTTTTGAAGGAGATTATGATTGGACATGATTTAACACATACGGGCTATGGTGCAAAGGAGACAAACACACAGAGGGAAGGACAATAATGATGTACAAGGGTTGAAACATATAGGGTAGGGTGCAAAGGAGACGAACACAAGGAGGTAAGGACAATAATTATTTGCAAGGGTTGGTAGTTCGTATAATTCGGTGATAATTTGTAATGTTTTGGTATGCATATGTGCTCAAAATTTCTATAATCGTGGGAAAGATATTAATGTAATGAGTGGTGTTTTTTTCATGTGTAGATTAATGGTCAATGATTAGTATTTGAGACTCTAAGTCCATATCTAGTGCGTTAACCCCACATTTCTCTCACTTATGAGGTCCTAGTGACAACCCTATTTCAGGTGCAAACCTGATTGAAAATACCAACACAGGAGGATCATCAAATTTGATGTTAAATGTATAACCCTCGCACGAGCTATGTTGGGCCAACATTTGGTTATGTTGTTCGGACCACATTGTATTGGTTGCATGGGGTGTTGTGAATGCTAACCATGGCGTGGCTAGAAGAACCAGTCACATTTGTTAGTTTGTGATGAAAATTTTGAGTGGAAACATACGCAATGATAGACTAAATTTGTGATGCACAAGGCTTGGGTGATGGAAGGGTTGAAGGTGGTGTTGGATTCTTGCAGCCTGAGATAATCGAACCCCATACTAAGGAAGAGATTCTGCACACAATTGTGGAAAATGAACCCGTAAGGGTTGCTATTAAGGACACCTAGAGGGTGGAGGAATCTTATCTTTTACAAAATTCATTAAAAATTTAGGAGAGAAAGGGTGGCACAATACATAAATACTCATGTTATGGTAAAAATTTCTCATGTGAATTGGTTTTTTTTTGTGTATAGCCTTCAAGGTAGTGGATGAAAAGAGTGAGTGAAAGGGAATTGTCGAGGGAAAGAACACAATACTAGATGAGCATGTACCTTATCTTTACTGAATATTGAATCCTTTTCCATGTTACTTTTACAGAAGTGAAATATTTTTTAAAGAGGAGTATTTGTTGAGTAAGAAGCAAATACTTGTGAGAATTTAAGAACAAAGCAAAAGAATTCATGAAGAGAAGATGACTTCTAGTAGGATGAGCACTAGAATTGTGACATCCAAAATTTCGATGAGAATGGTTTCAAGAGGGCATGTGACAGCCCAATCACCGATGATCACTCTAGTTTACTTAGATGGAGCTATGTAGTTTCTGAAATAGCGTGGTGTAGAAGATGTGGCTAACCATTTGCATTGATGTGACATTATGTGGTGCACAAAACAGGTGACTATATGATAGAAAATCAACACGTGACCTTCTTCGCACCCGACCTGCCGAGGTCGTGCCGAGACAGCCGATGTGTGGAATTGAAATGGAAGTGAAAGTGATGGCAGCAATCAAGCTAATGGGGCAACCTTATGTCTTCGACATGCAATACTGGAATCTGTGAATCTAAGGCTAAGAATGCTCTCCTAACCTGAAAGGGTGTGATGGTATGATCTGATATGATAGCTACTCGGAGACTCCAATCGATGTCTAGTTCTTCTGAGATTCTATTGGCTGGTTGCGGAACACGTGGAAGGTATCTTGCAGGTGCCTCGTATGGGTTTCCAAACAAGGTCATGGAAATGGAGACAAGAGGTGTAGTGGAGCTGCAGAGACTATGGACGATTTTTTGGTCTTGTCCAAAAAGTCTTAGCCTGATCGGATGCTATGTTTAATAATGAAAGCTGTGTAATAATATCAGGTGGAATTGGTGAAGATATGAATACCAATGTGCGTAAACTAGTGTCAATATCTAACTGACTAGCAGGCCCATTGGGTTGCGGGACCTGTGGGTCACAACCAAAGACTCATTGAGGTTGAGGCCCTTGTATGGTCATGCATGCAATCAAATCCTATTTCTAGGAGTAGTCCAAAAGTCATAGGCTTGATTAGCAGTTGTGTTCAATGTCTCTAACTGTCTTATTTTCTCAGTGTATGTGGCAGGTGTAAGTAAGACTGTTAAGCACAAACTTGTGTCAATGTTAGTTATTAGCTCTAGCCCGTTGGGTTGTGGGACCAAGGGATTACAACTGTATGTCCTTTCCTATTGTGGACCATTGATGGTCATGCAAGATGAATTGGTTTTTTTTTAGTAAATGAACTATCTATTAAAGTAAATCTAACCTTTATTTTTGGTATTTTCTCAATATATCATAACAAAGCAGTAAAACAAGCTAATCTATGGAAAATAAATGTTTTTGTTCTTTTCTAACTTTTCAGAAAAATCCATCTAATCTAACAAATAAATTAAATACAAGCAATTATCCGGATGTAACTAAATATTTGTAACGCCCTCTAAAAACTCCCACTTGAGACCCAAAAAACAACCTAGGTTTAGTCAGAAGAATTATGGAATTTTTTTTAAAAAGTGTTCACAACACAATTCCCAGAGTCCATTACAACAATTATCAAATCAAATTACAAAACACTAAAAGAGTGAAAGTTATCCCGAGCACAGTTATATTACCTTCTTGTGAGGTACGGGAAGAAATTTCTCCCGGGCGCGGAAGAATTTTTTAATTGCTTATACTAGTTATAAATAATGGACGCGGGAGTGGGA
Organism: Taxus chinensis; assembly: GCA_019776745.2. Classification (NCBI taxonomy): domain Eukaryota; kingdom Viridiplantae; phylum Streptophyta; class Pinopsida; order Cupressales; family Taxaceae; genus Taxus; species Taxus chinensis. The sequence goes on from JAHRHJ020003222.1 coordinate 49,861, forward strand.
ATTACCGTTGACGAGGAAGAAGAGCTCGAGAAGGAAAAGGAAAAGGAAATGGCAAGGCAAAAGCGAGGCTCCTATTTTGCAGGTTGCCATTACAGAGAACCGTGCGCTCTGATTTTGTGTTGCCATTACAGACAGCCGTGCACTCTGATTTATAGGGTGTGCACTTACAGACAACGGTGCAGTCGGTGAATTTGATATTTCACTTTACAAGGCAAAGTCAAATATTCGAATAGGGTCAGAGTGGTACCAAAAGGTTCATCCTGCGCTCTGATTTTGTAGGTCCATCCTTAAGGGAAGTGGTAGTCACATCACCACACATTATCACACATACAACGACATCAAAAACATATACAAACGTGACATATACACATACATTTTCTCCCTAGGGTCGTCATCATCACGTTTTTACACTTCCTCCTCTCTAGTTTCCATGCTTCACATTTTTATTGCTCCACACTTTTCCTTGTCTCTAACTTTTATTATCGATCTATATAATTATCAGGTACACATATCTTATCTACTTTATTTTATCAATAATCACTCAACAACATAAAGTGGGGGAAAATGGAGACACTAAATCACACACTTTGGGTATCTATCTAGTCTTGATCACATACCATTATTCATATGATTCCTAAGCGAGAAAAGTACTAATTTATCACTATTTTTGGCCACCTTTGCTTTCTCTGTGTTTCTTCTTTTGGTCTTACACTCCTTCTAGCCCAATCTATCTTTTCATACTTCAGCATTTCTCACTCTAGACACCAATACCTAGGAAACCCCATCCCCTATGGGTGCCCTCGACCTCTTTATACTTTTCTCACATCTTTTGGTTCTTTTTTATCTGTTTGGTAATCTTATTGACTTACTAGTCATCTATTTAGTGGTTAATTAATAAATTCAACCAAGGGAATCACATAATACAAGGATATGTGATCATAATAAAGGACCAAACACTAAACATATACTATCACCACCTAAGGTTGCATCTAAAGGCATTTTAAGAGCATTCAACCATTTATCTAGCACCCATTCAAGGGAAAGAGACTGCATTTTTCTGCATACACTTTGTAGAAGAGGAGCTCATTCTTGACATCCACACATTTATTTACATTTCTACATTTAGCTATTGTTCGCTATCAAGTGTGACATGCACAAGAACACCTAGGGTGTGATTTATTCACACACACATAGAACTAGATGGTGTCTGTAATGTAATGTATTTCTCGGTCATAAGATCACTTTGTTGACAATCGAGGACAATCCAACCTCCCATTTTGCATCTTTTTTTTGGATTTGATATAGTTTGGGGGTTTTGTAAGTGATTCATCTTATTGTAATTTTTGGGTGAATAACAGGGAAGTCCAATGATATACAAGAAATCAAAGGTGATAACAAGAAAACATCTCATGACCCTATAAAATTGAGTTCCACAACTTCTGAGAAAACACAGGCACCAAAAATAGGTCCCTCCCTGGTGCCCTAGGCACCCCTAACCTTACATAAGCACCATGGTCCTAGAATTTTTTACACTTATGCAATTTTCTCGGTCTGATTATGACATCCTACTCCTCTATTACAGTAATTTTCCATCTCAACATATCTGCGAAATCACAACAAATCAGCTAAGTCTTTTTAATTATTTATTTTGTAACTAGGGTTTCTAATTGAAATTACTTATTTACTTGGGTCAATTCTTTACTTAATTGTTGATATCACAACACTGTTACATAATATATATTTATTATTTATTTATTTATTTAAATAAATTACATTAATCGGGAGAAAGATGCAAAAAGGAGAAAATAGGGAACACAATGAAGAATACCTGGATAAAAACTTTTTTCTTATCTTATTATTTTATCTTATTTTATTTTCAAGCACACACATTGTTGATTCAAGCAAGTAGAGTCCAAAAGGTACGCAAACAAGAAAGTGCTATCTACAAAGTTTATCGAAAGAGAAATATAGGAAGGAAAATTGAAAATAGCGATAATCAAGAAAGGGATCATCAAAGAAGAATGGTGTGTCCGACCGAGAATGTTGAAAAGTTTATTGAGATTTCCCACTCCTATTTCAAGTTAATGAAGAGGGTACAAGAAATCAAGAAAATTAAAAACTATGAGAGGATTTAAGGCTACCTCTTGATGGCAGTGATGGTGATGATGAAGGTATGTGTGCAAGATACTGTCTTTTCATGGAAAGCTCAATAACTTGCACAAAAAATAGAAGTTAAACATGAAAGTTAAAAAAAAAAAATAGATAAGATGGTGGGTTTCCTAACTAGATCGGTCCTAAGAAGTGATAAACTCCTGGGATGGATGTCAACCAACTTGAATAAAAGATAGATAAAGATGATAATGGATCAATGGGATGCAAATGATAATCTGAAACCAAGGTCTAAGATATGATAGAAATGATGAAATAAGGATACAATAATAAAAAAATTGATAAACAAAACCAAACCTACTTGGGTCAATGGCGACCCAAGATTAACTAGCATGGTCAACGACGATCATTGTAGAGATGATCAGAAGATGTGCAGAAACGGGTCTAGAACCTTCTTTGAGATGTTGCATTTGATATTGGGGACGATGGGGGAACAAAGAGGGTGCAAGAGAAAGTAGGTTTGATGAAGATACTAATAGGGTCGATGGCGACCAAGGAAGGGTATGGGATTTTTATGAACTGGATGGATGGGAAAAGAGGTATAGAGAGGATCAAAGAATTTTTGATGAAATGAAAAAGCTCTAAGGCAACTGTCAGACCTACAAGAAATATATGATGAAATAATGGGATGTCTTCAAATAAGCTCAAAATCTTCAACTCTTTATGAATGACATACAAAGATTCTAAGATAGCTACAAGTTGAAGATCATTGATCACCAAATGAGTAGAAATCAAACTAGGCTTGAAGGATAACATGAGGCTTGAAGATTTTCATCCATTTGAGAGGAGTGGTGGGGGAATATTAATAGGGTCCATGGCGACCCGGATGGGTCATCGATGACTATGGAAGATAGTCAACTTGGATGATGGCAGTTATGTTTATCATGGGAATGGGGGCCTTAAAGGGGTTAACATCCGAGTTTTAGCCATTTTGGGAGAATTAATGGTGCATGAGAGAATATATGGTAGTGGGGAAGAATCAATGGTACATGGGAGAATAAATGGATTTTGAATGGGCATAAGGGGAATCCTAAGGACCATAAATGGGGGTATTTATGGGTGGAATCCTAGAAAATGGATAGGTTTTAGGTGTAGAAACTAAATCATACACTTTGGGTACATTCCTAGCTTTTAGTCACATACTACTATTCATATAATTGGCCTTTTTATGTGTTTCATATCTTCCTTCTGGCCTCTTACACCCTATATCTCAGTCGATACTTTACTTCTTTATCTGTTTTAACTTTGGCAACCAACACCCAACTAGGTATTCAATCCTTATGAACCCTCATCCCCTCTGGGCCCCTCTAACATATCTTTACTTTACTCACTCCTTTTTGGAATCTTTTATCTTTTGGTCATCTTGTTTTCTTATGGGTCGACCTTCCAATTTTTAATTGTAAAATTCAATGAAGGGAGTCATATATATATATGATGTTATGTGACCATAATAATAGACCAATCTCTAAAAATCTACTATAACCACCTAAGGTTGCATCTAAAGGCACTCTAAGAGCATCAAAGCATCCATGTAACACTCACTCAAGGGAAAAGGGATTGCATTTCCTGCATGCACCAATAGTAGGGGAATTTCATTTCACCATCCACACATCTACTTACATTTCTACATATAGATATTGCTTGCAATTCAAGCGCATCTGGCACAAGATCCACCTAGGTTATGATTCTTTCACACACACATGAAAAATACATGTATTCTAAAATGTAGTGCAAAACTTGGTAGTAAGCTCACTCTATCGGGTGACCTTTGAGGTCAGTTTGAATCCCCATTTACATATTTTTCCTTTTAATATTGGGGTTTTGTAGGGGATCATTGTTTTACAGGTTACAGGTGAGTTATGTGGGTATAGTACAACACAGAGAAGACTAAAAATGAAGGTGAGTAATCATCTTGCGAAACAGAAGAAATCAGTTTCCAACCATTTTCATAGTCATAGGAGCCAAACAACGGTCCTTAATGCTTCGAGGTGCCTCTGACCAAGTCTAGGTGCCATAGTCTAGACATATTCGACAACTCCAGAATTGTTTGTGCATAGTTGTGATAGTCTGCTCTTCTTTTTTACCAATTTCTCTAGTATCCAAAGTCCTGACAATCAGGTGTAAATCATATCAAGTCTCTTGTTCCCATATCTTGCGCTTCAGGATTTTACATTTTCGTTAACTTATTGCTATCGTGTCATCTATGTACCTTAGACATTTGGTATATCATAGTTTACATATGTGGCTCTGCAATATCTTAGGTTTTTTACACAAACAAATTCAATTTTTTGTTAAAATCATTTAGTGAACCTGTCATCATTCGAAACACTCTTCGGATCTTTCATTTCTTCCTCTATCAATGGTTCATAATGATCCTCTTAAGTCATGGATAACTGCATTAATGATTACTTGCAAGATACACGCATATTGCAATTGTAATGCTCTCCACATTAATTCCTTAATACTTCGTCTCTCCCTATCTAATACTAGACACCAGAACTTAGTCTAGTGGTTATTTGTAACTTCATCTCTGAGAGATAATTAATATTAGTTCTTATGTAGCTACTGCTCTTTATATTTATGAAAATGATCAATCCCCAAGTATTTATATTGACTCACATATATAAGATGGGTATCAAGCGATACAACAGTCAGGCTAATGGAATCTATGATTATATCTCTGTACTTATCTAAAATCTAACATCTCAAGGATGTTTTCTAGGCCTCGTATTTGATCTCAACTTATGTTAGCTCATAATCCATTTCTCATGTCTTCTACATGATCTTATATTAATGAACCTCAAGTATCTTGCCACTCCTCACACCTATCAAGTTTGACCTTGATATAGTCGGGCCCCAACGAGATACTATTTCCTACAATATTCTCACTGTTATCAATGTAACGGTTTAATAACAATTGTCTACTCATGGTAGGCTATGGCTCCTTATAGGCTATGCAAAGAATTTCTTATCAGAGTTCATCGATGCATTGTAATTATTATCAAATCAATTGTCATAATGAACACGACTTTTGATGATGCCCGTGACATCGTTACAATATTGTCACCTATACCCAATAACTGCACTTCCTACTGGTACATAGCCCATTGATGATACATAAACTGCATCGGAGCATGTTGCATCTACTACCAACTTGTTACATCTCATCGAGGTTCCTAACGATATGATTGATCTATGGAAACCAATGACCATCATGTCCTCATCTTCCCATGTTCACTCTACAGTCGGCATTGCATCCTTAAGAACACTACAATATTTTCATAAATCAACTCTTATTGGTACCACATCCCCCCTCTTAAGATCTTCTACACTCAGTTATGATAGTTAAAATTGCACGCATGACCCCTTGTTAAGCTCAGATGGGACCAAAAAACTCTACGATGGTCCTCCTTTGACGTCATTCTCCTCATTTATATCATGGATAAGTTCGCATCACTTTTGCTTATGGCATCCGCTTCTTCCATTTTCAATTCAGTATTTGTTACACGCAACTACTCCTTACACTTGGGAATGGTCAGGACTACATTTCAAACTCTGGATCTTGATCCATGGCATGGTCCTAGTATTTCTTCTTTCTACCATTGTGTTAGGTCTCTCTCTTATCATGACATATATAACATCTTCTCCCACAATGGACATGGTATCTCTTGCATCACCACATATATCTCCATCATTGACACACTTGGGGGGCATCATGCTTACTTCCCCCTTCTAGCACTATCTTACCGTGTCTCATCATTTCTATTCTTTGCGCTTCATGTTTCATCTAGTATTTCTAATTATTTTACACGACATTAATACACACGTACTTGTGTCATCATTACCCTATGAATAACTCTTCATGTTATGGTTCACACTTGACTATTGAGTGGCTATTACATTCATGAACCTCACATCATACACACTACACATTTCACACTCAGCGCATTCACAACACATATTTCTAACACACATTCTGTACACAACACACTACTCTATGATCGCACTCTAGTTCCATGGTTCATACTTGATTGTTTGAGGGAATATAAATTGAAGGGTCTAAATCATGAAAATTAACCTCATTATCACATGAACTCACTCATCTCTACACTTATGCTTTGCTTCAATTGATAATATCTTTCTAGCACATAATTCAAACCATTTCCTGATGATGGACTCTTGTTCTATGGTTCATTCTTGATTTGAGGGGGGTATTTATAAATGAACCTCATCTCATACTCATTCACATTCACTCAAGGGGCATGCACTGCTCCTATCACACTCATTAGGTCATATCATTCCATTCATGCTCACAACATATTGCATATCTTGGTTGCACTTATTTTTGCTTGCTTTTACTTACATGTACACTTTTCTTACTATGTTAGTCAAATATCCAATGTGTCATTATCTTTATCATATATACATGTGCGTTCACTTGTCCTTCTAGTTTTGAATGCATAATTTCTACACATATCTTTACATGCAGCATGGATGATTGGCATTGTACCTCTTACCAAGTCCCATAGGGGCTCCTTGGGGCATCTACTTTCATATACACATCACAGGTGTTATTGTTTCATTTATACTACTTCCTATTCTATACTAGCACACTACATTATCGATAATACATGTTTTGACATACTTTTTATATTTCTAACATGCTAATGGGTGTTTCATGTGCAACATTTATTTTGTAGGAACTATTTGCCACCATGGTTGTCTGATACTTTGTTTGTAACGTATTTTTCATTGTTTTCATTGTATTGTCATTGTTTGTGGGACTTTTCCCTTTGTCTTGTGTGAACATTGTATGATTTTGGCCACTTCATCCCTAATTGTCTGTATGGCATCATTGTGATGATGTCCCATGTTTGTAAACCCACTTTTTTGCAGTCTACTAGTTTCTTACTTGAATTATTAGCTTACACATTGTCTTTTATATACATATTTTTCTTCTTTTGTACTAACACATGTTTCCAACCACTTTGTTTTCATGTGCCTTGGTTTCTACCAAGCAAATTCTCTCCCCCCTGTAGGGTATCAATTTTAGTTCATCAACATGCGCAGTCCTCTCCTTTGGGCCGCATCCTCCTAGATGATGTTCACATGCACCCCAAACAAGGGGGGGCATACATTGGGTGAATCAGTCACCCCATACAACAATATAAGTCATATTTTAGACTAGTATAGTATAGGAACAACACAGTCTTACAGTTACAGAAAGGGCCTCAAGAATCTGACTTGGGTCCTTAGCACAGTACAAACGCTAATTCCCAAACACAAACACTAGCCCTTGAGTACTCCTAACCCTTCTTGGGTGCCTATGACCAGGGGAAGTTACAGAAGTTTTTCTCAAATCAACAAAATTTTCACATACTTTACATAACATTTTTCACAGAACATGCACAATCCTCCAACAATTACATGTATGTTATCTCCTTTTTTCTTTTTGTTAGATTGAAATAGATCAAAATGGATCAAAATAGAACTTAAACATGATCACACCATCTACAGTGGTGTATAAATCTCGAGGAAGCAGTCATGGTTGGAGAAAATAACTCTAGACCTTTCTCCCCAACACTTCTTTTACTGTGGCATTAGATCACCCAGAAAACTCACACTTGACATGAGATCGCCCAAAAAACTAAATCATTTCTTGGTGTGAGATCTCCCAAAAAACTCATTCTTCTACAGTTTTTAGGATCCTTTCTATCATTTTTCACTCATCATGAATCAGGTGCACATGTTCCTTTTCACATTTTTACATACATTTTTACACTACGTTTTACATACTTGGATCAATTTTTCACATATACACATATTTGACTACTCTTTCACTCTTCTTTTGTAGGTTTATCCTTAATACACAACAAGAATCAACCCATCATCAAGCTATAACAACAATAGGTACAAACACAGGTACAATGATGACACTCACATACACTTTTCACCCCTAGGGTCACGTTTTCTTTCCTTCTTAGCTTATACACTTCATTTTTAACACTCCACACTTTTTCTTATCTCTTTGGCATGCTTTCGCCATCGATCTACATGGTTATTAAGTACGCATCTCTTATCTACTTTATGTTATCGAGTATTCACTCAACAACATAAAGTGGGGAAAATGTAGACACTAAATCACGCACTTTGGGTACATTTCTAGGTCCTAATCACATACCACTATTCATATGATTCCTAAGTGAGAAAAATAGTAATTGACCAACTATCTTTGGCCTCTTTTTTTTTGTTTCATGTCTTCTTTATGGCCTCTTACACCCTACATCCTCAGTTCTAACTTTACTGATTTTCATTTTTTTCTGACTCTGGACACCAGTGCCCAACCAGGATGCTAGCGCCTAGGCAATGCCCTCGTCCCCTTTGGGTGCCCCCAACCTCTCTTGTACTTTCTCGCTCTTTTTGGGCATCTTTTATCTTTTGGGAATCTTTTTTACTATGGGTCATTCTTCCAATTGTTAATTGTGAAATTCAACTAAGGGAATCATATAAATATAAATTTATGTGACCATAATAAGGGACCAAGCTCTAAGCATCTACTATCACCACTTAAGGTTGCATCTAAAGGCATTCTAAATATAGCATCAAAGTATCCATCTAGCACTCACTCAAGGGACAAGGGACTATATTTTCTACGTACACACATATGAGTGGAAGTATATTTTGTCATCCACACATCTAGTTTCATTGTTACATTTAGCTATTGCTCACGATTCAAGTGCATCTGACATACGAGCCACCTAGGGCACGATTCTTGCACACATACACATGAGAACTAGATGGAGTTTGAAATGTAGTGCAACACTTGGTTTTAAGCTCACTCTATTGGGTGACCACCGGGGTCAGTCCAAATCCCAATTTGCATCTTTTTCTTTTCAAGATTTGATGTGTTTTGGGGTTTTACAGGAGATCATTTGTTTTGCAGGTTAAAGGAGAATTCTGTGGGAATAGTATGACACACAGGTGACTAATAGCGAAGATGAATGACCATATTATGACATAGAAAAAATCAGTTTCTAACCATTTTCATAGTCATAAGCACCCAATAGAGTTCCCCATCGGCTAGGCATCCTGACCTGGTCTGGGCACCCTAATCCATGTAGATCTGGCAATCAAAAAATTTATCAGGCACAATTGTGATAGTTTCCTCCTCATGTTCATCACTTTTCCAGTTCGACACACTTCGGGATTAATTGCAAAATCAACTAATTATTCTAATCTCTCTTTTGCACCTAAGGTTTTAATTTCATCTAGCTTATTGTTTAGGTCAGATCTATACTTGATAGCTTATTGTTGCGTTGTGACTCTACGATTAAGGTTTTACAAATTCCTATATTTGTTATATCATTAGGGTGATTAAATATAATTAGAGGAGGGGAAATAATGATAACATTAAGATGGGGTTTAGAAAATGGGATTTTGAGAGGGAAATGATTATTTATGAGGGAAGTAGGAATTTGAAAATAGCAAGAGAAACCTGAATGTGCAAGTTGATGATAAAGGGAAGCGAACGCGGGATGGGGGACAAGGGTACTAAAAATAGGTGTCTACAAATATAATTGAAAGTGATGAGGAAATCAAGGAAGGAAGGGGAGGAGAGGAAAGAGAACAAAGAGAAAAAAGTAAAATAAGGTCGAAAAGTTAAAAAAAAAACTGAAAAGAGAAAAAATAATTTGAAAGTTGAATGTAATAAAGGAGATGTCAAAAAATCAAATAACAAAGGAACGCATGCAAAAAACCTAATTTGAACATGTAATAAAAAAATACAAAAATATGTGTTAGAACCATAAAAATTTACTTGTGTGTGCGTGCACCTAGAGACAAATTATATATGATTCTCTAATTACTTGAGATTAACTTTTTACATGGGGATCCTTCATAAAAAAAATGCACTTATGCTCATTTATTTTCCTATATGCACCAAAACACTTACGTATTTATAAACATTTTTAAATCGTTATAAGGTCTTACTAGCGCACATGATGTCAAAAAATGCGCAAAGTAAAATTACTAAGATAGGTTAACAACCTCTATGAAAAAAATTAGAGGTAAAAAAGAACATAAAAAGGCTTCCAAAACCATAGTGATAAGGTTCTTATGGACAAAATATATATTGCTAAGGATATGGAAAATGATGATAAAATCATGGAAACAATGGTAGAAGTGTAATTTTGAGTGGAAAATATTTAAAAGAGAAATGGAAGAAAACCACCTCTCTAAAAAAAAGATTCAAGAAAGGAAAGAGTGAGTTGGAAGTAAAATGATAGAAATGCCCTGTCAAACTAGAACATCAAAAAGAACACATGCCAGATACAATATAATTTAAATGAATAATCAATAAACACATAAATTCATAGTAGAAATGTAACAATTAACTAATTAAAAAATATCATAAATATATCCATTTGAAATGTGTTAATTGAAATCAATCTCGAGGTTCTTATTTTACATTTTTTACATATCACATTGATTAATAACTTTGTTACCTTCTCCATCAATTTTTCACCCATTGGTGATAGATGACATCCATTTATCTACACTGCTATGTCGAGATTGAAAAATAGAAAAATAGAGAAAAAAAAAAGACTCCAAACTCTATCATATGGCCAAGATATTATGCTTTTTCGAAAGAAGAAAAACTTCATTGTGGCAATAAAACAAATTTCAAATTTAAGATTAATATTACCCTACAACACTTTTAGAAAATAGATACCAAATTTAAAAAGTGTAATGTGAACACCAAAAGGGATTGAGGGAGTAGTGAAGAGTGGATGAAGTATGAAAGGTCAATTTTAAAGGAAATAAATTTGTTAGCAAATTTTGACACGAATGCATCATGTTCAAATGGTCTTCGTAAGAGATGGAACAGTGCTAAAAAATGGATATTATAGCCAAGTGGTCGGATACGTGTGGCTAAGTTTTTGACTAAGTGTATGGCTTTTATGCTAGTTCTACGGAAGCATTTTCTCCAAGCTGGTGCAAGACAATATAAAGCCCAGGATAGGATTTAAATCTTTTAACAATCCAAGTAAAGACAAACTTAATCATTTATCTGAAAATGCCGAGGGCCCTCGAAGGTGATCATGAAGAAATTTATATTTGGCATCTAAGACAAACCCCAACCATCTGTCATGTATATTATTACCTGAAAATTCTGGTTCTGAAATGGTTCATTCAAAAAGGAAACGAGAATGATCCAAATAACCATATTATTGCAGTCGAATATTCGGATTCAAGAATGTTTATATTCTTATGTTCTATTCAAACAAAATTGATAGAGACGATTAAAAGGTTGAGCGAAAAAACAATTAAGAAATTTCGTTTGCTTTATTTCACACAGCATCCAAAAAGCGGTATGCATAATTCTCCCTCACGTTTGCGTAGAGTGAGTTTAGACAGCGGCGGTCAAATAATGTTTTGCTGTAGTGGTGGGGTCTCAACTGGAAAGTCACACGGTTCGACTTTTGCCAATGTCTTCTGCTAACATGCGTGTGAGATAGACTCAGCCCCCAATTCAAGCTAACATAAAATAATAAAATTTCTCCTCAATACAATTCAATGAATTTGGCCATGTAAACTCACCGCTGCGTTTTTTTCCGGCTAATATAAATTAATGATTTGCAACTGTAAACAAAAGATTACATTTTATTTATTTTGCAAACAAAATTGATAGAGACGATTAAAAGGCTGAGCGAAAAAACAATTAAGAAATTTTGTCTGCTTCATTTCGCACAGCATCCACATACACACTGTTATATAATCTTCACATTTTCAACGTCCCCCAAAAAGATGCATGACCATAAATATAAACCTTTGATGCGATATAACTGGGTTAGTGGGGAGAGCATGTTGGACTGTTGCCTTCACAGTTTCGGTGGGAAGAATCTGGACTTGCAGGGGCTGGACTGAGGCGATGACAATGTGTGCAGGAATCGGAGTTGTGCATAGTTGCATCGATGAAATTGGTGTTGTGGGAGTTAAGGGTAGGCCGAGCCGAGGAGGCAAGTGTGATCAACACTAGTAACATATAAAATACCAACCTTAGTCTGCTCTGATCTGCTGTCCTCTGCAACCATAAGAATAGCATTATAGTAATAGAAATACACGCGAAGGTGATGAGGTAGTTGGTAGCAATGCAATTGAAGGTGTTGCAGGCGTCATCGAGGGCGTAGCTACTGTAAGCAGTGGGACAGAACTTGTTGAAAAGCTGCGAATAAGAAGAGGATTTGCAGGTGTTGGGAGTGGCGAAGGGTCCGCTGCTCTTGCAACCCACGCCGCTCTCTACTTGGAATTCCACGCATCCAGTGCAGGCGTTGTTGTCATCGAAAGTGCAGAGGATGCGGGAACACCCCGCGGGAGAGTCCAGCATCACGCTTTCGCCCTCCAATATCTGAAACACCGTCGTGGAAAGCGGTCGCGTGCCTGCGCCCGCCACGCTTAGTGTCAACGATGACGCCTCTGCCCCTGCCATTGCCATACATGAAGAAGCATGCTCATTACATTTCTTAACATACAAATTTCACATTGAACGAAGCAATTGCTTATACTAGTTATAAATAATGGACGCGGGAGTGGAACTTACCGTTGACGAGGAAGAAGAGCTCGAGAAGGAAAAGGAAAAGGAAATGGCAAGGCAAAAGCGAGGCTCCTATTTTGCAGGTTGCCATTACAGAGACTGATTTTGTGTTGCCATTACAAGACAACCGTGCAAGATTTATATAACCGTGCACCTGGTAATTCCGCAAGAGTGTTGCCACTCTGATTGTGCCACGTGCCCGCTAGGCGTTTGAAAAGAAATTCCTGCAATTCCTTTCAAGGCGTTTGAAAAGGAATTGTGAATTATTCTTGCAAGGCGTTTGAAAAGAAATTGCAGGAAAGGAATTGCACACCCTTTTGAAAAGGAATTGTAGGTGCCACCGTGGGCCGCACCTTTTGGGTAAACAATTTTCTACAAATGCGTGGCCCTTCAAGTGGAACCGAGTGACGTCCGACCAATCGAAATAACTTCCCTAAATCCCTTTCATCCATTTCACAACTTGGTGGCATACAGTGCTCAGAATACTAGTATGATAATGCACATAAAAATGAAGTCCTTTACCAACTTGAGTATTGACCATAGCAATTTTAATTTGTAAATCCGCTATGGTTTTTGTATTTAGTTTTTTCTCAAATGATCTTGTTTTATCAAGCGTTGATGATTTAAATTATGTCTCCACCTTGCAACTAAACACAATGAAGCCAGTCCTTTGCAATCACGTGGCACAATCAAAGTGGCAACACTCTTGCGGAATATAAATCTTGCATAGTAAAAATGAAGTCCTTTACCGACTTGAGTATTGACCATACTAATTACCGGGTGCACATACTAATAATGCACATAAAAATGAAGTCCTTTACCGAATTGAATATTGACCATAACAATTTTAATTTGTTAACAATTTTAATTTGTTTTAGTTTTTTCTCAAATGATCTTGTTTTATTAAGTGTTGATGATTTAAATTGCGTCTCCGGCTTGCAGCTAAACATAATGAAGTCAATCCTTTGTCTAAAATTTTAAGGACGTTGTCACAGTAGCATGCTATGCTAATCTTAAAAACTTTGTTGAATTCTTTGGTTGTGTTTGGGTATGAATATCTCAGTGATATAATGATTTTTATAATTGCACTTTCTAATTACATCAATAGGCATGTTCTCAACCAGAAGAAGGGTTCCACATTTAATGCCAAAGCAGAAAATAAAGGTTAGAGAAGAAGGGGTAGGGTTGTTGTTGAGTAAGTGGTTTTTGGTGATCAAACACAAAAGACGAGGAGACCGCAAACGTGAGTGAGACCGTGGGCATGTGTCTACTAGATCCATAGAAAACATGCTAGGGGCATGTGGTAGTACATGAATTAGAGTGGCGGATGATCAACGATTGTAGGAGATGGGGAGTGCATGACAACCAATATCTAATCAGACAAGATACTACATGTTTGGATGAAAATTGGCCTCTACCCAAAAGGGAATATTTGCAAGAATGTACTAAGAGGTTGAATAATATAATAGGAGGACAAACCTGGATTTTGAAGGAGATTATGATTGGACATGATTTAACACATACAAGGTATGGTGAAAAGGAGACAAACACACAAAGGGAAGGACTAATGATGTACAAGGGTTGAAATATAGAGGGTAGGGTGCAAAGGAGACGAGCACAAAGAGGTAAGGACAATAACTATTTGCAAGGGTTGGTAGTTCGTATAAGTCAGTGATAATTTGTAATGTTTTGGTATGCATATGTGCGCAAAATGTCTATAATCATGGGGAAGATATTAATGTAATGATTGGTATTTTTTCATGTCTAGATTAATGGTCAATGATTAGTATTTGAGACTTTTAAGTCCATATCTAGTACTTTAACCCCACATTTCTCTCACTTATGAGGTCCTAGTGACAACCCTATTGTGCTTTGGGTGAGACCTTCAGGTGCAAACCTGATTGAAAATACCAACACATGAGGATCATCAAATTTGATGTTAAACGTAAAGCCCTCACATGAGCTATGTTGGGCCAAATTTTGGTTATGTTGTTAGGACCACATTAATTTGGTTACAGGGGGTGTCGTGAATGTTAACCATGGTGTGGCTAAAAGGACCAGTCACATTTGTTAGTTTGTGATGAAAATTTTGAGTGGAAACATACGCAATGATAGACTAAATTTGTGATGCACAAGGCTTAGGTGATGGAAGGGTTGAAGGTGGTGTTGGATTCTTGCAGCCTGAAATAATCGAACCCCATACTAATGAAGTGTTTTTGCACACAATTGTGGAAAATGAACCCGTAAGGGTTGATATTAAGGACACCTAGAGGGTGGAAGAACCTTATCTTTACAAAATTAGTTAAAAATTTTGGAGAGAAAGGGTGGCACAATACATTATTACTTGTGTTATGGTAAAAACTTCTCATGTGGATTAGTTTTTTGTGTAGAGCCTTTAAGGTAGTGGATGAAAAGAGCGAGTGAAAGGGAATTGTCAAGGGAAAGAACACAATACTAAATGAGCATGTACCTTATCTTGACTGAATATTGAATCCTTTTCCGTGTTACTTTTGCAGAAGTGAAATATTTGTTGAAGAGGAGTATTTGCAGAGTAATAAGAAAATACTTGTGAGAAGTTAAGAACAAAGCAAAGGAATTCATGAAGAGAAGATGACTTCTAGTAGGATGAGTACTAGAATTGTGACATCAACAATTTCTATGAGAATGGTTTCAAGAGGGCATGTGACAGCCCAATCACTGGTGATTACCCTAGTTTACTTAGATGCAGCTAAGAAGTTACTGAAATACCATGGTGTAGAAGATGCGGCTGACCATGTGCATTGATGTGAAATTATGTGGTGCACAAAAGAGGTGACTTATTTTGAGGTGAAATCACGTTAACTCGTGACGAATTTATTTGGAAGGGTGTATAATTGGTACAAGAAGATGACCAAAATTAGGTTGAAGATGATTATGACATGCATACAACTACATCCTTGAAGGATTTCTGCATTCCAAAGCTTGAGGAGGAAAGAATTTATGTGTTAAAGGAGATACATCAGGAGATAATTGAGACTGTGTGGTCCTACGACACATGGATCAAAACCTTGCTCTCTAAAATTTCTTATGATATTCACCCACTCTAGCATTCTCAATGGTTTTTAGGTGGATTAATGTCACTTTCTGGTAATAGTTGACTACACAAAAATTTAAGAACTCTCGTGAGGCCTTAGAAGCAGCTTTGAGGATAGAAGTTACAAGTATTTTAAACACTCGTGTAAGCCCATTTTTGGAGGTGCATATCTCTACAATGGCCAATCGGTTGAAGAATATTACAGCCATTGGAAGCCAAACGATGTTGTAACATGAGAAGTATCACATAGATTGCAATGCATCAGGTCATACTTGAGATGAGTGTATAACGAAGAATGATACATGTCACAAAATTGGTATGTGAGGAAGAACATGAAAATGAAGATTTTCTAGTAGTTCAAAATGAAAATCAAGTTAAAGTAATGTGGTATGAGGTTTGTGAGGATGTGACACATGACACTGGAAACTAAAACCTCATTGCATAAATGTGGCAAGATTGTAGCCAAGATTCATGACAAGGAGGATATCCATTATATTCACTACAAAACTAGGGATATGAGGGATGGTTCAGAGAATGAAACGATGGATGCAATCAAGGTACATGTTTTAAATGCAAATACCTTACCACCACTAGCGGTAGTGTTTTGAATTCCCTATTTTTGTACACTATAGAGGAGGCCAAAAGCTAGAGGAATGTCTAGATTTGTTGAAGAAAAGTGAAAGTGAAAACTGGTGCAATAAGGGAAGTGCTAGAGGTTGAAGAAATTTGCACTGTAGGATGTTAGAGAGAAGTCCAAGGTGTATATCACCACATAGAGAGGTGTAAACATGCAAACCAAATAAATCCAACATTGCAAGTAGATGTAACTATAAGAATATGTTGACTAAGGTGCAGGATATCATAGAAACCTATAAGGGGATATTGAATCTATTGGAGAGATGGATGCAAATATGGGAGAACAAAAGTGATAAACTATGACCTCGAGATAAATCATGGAGCTAACATATTTTTTTACGATGATCAAGCAGGAGGGGGTATTACTGTTATTAAATACTTAGCTTCAAAATACTTTGTTGGTTGACCAAGATGATGGGATTAGGAGTTTAGAATACGTGTGCATTGCTAATAAAAAAATATAACAAAAAATTATTTATTGAGGAGCATATCAACAAGATGGATATGAGAAATACCCTTATTGACACTGGCATAATAGTCAATATTCTGACAAAGAATGGATGGAGAAGATTGGGGAGTCCTGCACTAGGGCCAACCTCAAGTTTTCTCTCTCATTATGGACAACAAGAAGAAAGCAAGGTCGATCATACTTTTTCAAGGAGAAGAGCAAGAGATCATTGGAGTAAAGTTCAATGCATATTTTGAGGTCATTGATATTTTAGAGACCAATAATTACCCTACTTTGCTTCGATGTCTATGGTGTTACACATTTATGTGATTTACAAAGAGAGTGACAAGTTTTGAGAAATAAGGAAAAAGGGTGGTGATCCCTTTGGATGATTTTATAGGACCCCCTTATGTGGAAAACATTGATATGGAAAAAGAGATTAATAATATCTACAAGGTCAAGGTGTAGGATCAAGAGTATTTGAACCCATAAGAAAATGATAAGATGGATTGACATAGTGGGTAGTCAATTTCAGACACTACTAGTGTTGAATGAGTGAGATGGGTGCTCAAAGAATATGAGGTGACATGAAGGAAATGTGTTAGGAGAGGGTGTTGGGAGAAGTTAGTAGTAGTGAAGAGCAGGGTCATCTATAGAATGGTGAACAAGAGATAATTTGTAATGATGTGGGTCCCCAAAAAGGCATCTTAGGAAAAATATACAATGATGACCGATAAAGGCCGCCTTAAGAAATTACCAAACTTTGACAGATTTATCTGCATCAAAACCTATGTAGTGGACCTTTAAGTGTGTCTATTCAAAGAAGAGTATAAGGTTTTTATGCTGACACAATGATGAAGACATTGTTTTGATATGGTGGGCAACACATGGACCAATACTACTTAATTGGACCAAGATTAAGGAAGTGTCACATATCGGGTTCGAGAGAAGTAATGAGAAGAGAAACCTAGTGGATTTTGTAGGAGATGTTTTCCTACATGAGCATCCTTAAGTGTGAATGGGTGTGGAACTTAAGTGATTTATTTTTATCAATTTGGAACTGGGTTCATACACTTTACGACACACTCAAGATGTAGGAGAAGGTATGGTATTTGTGGAGTGAGACATGATTAAAACGTGTGGATTGGGAAGCTATCAAGGAAGAACTTGTGAACTCCTTTACATTTGAAACATAGGACGAGATCCTGGCCACACCATTGAAAAGTATTAATGACACAATTTTTCAAAAAGATGTTGTATGAGAAGATAGGATTTGATGGATTTACAATGATGAGGATTACTCCATGGAAATTGTTTTTGCACAAGATGGAGGAAAATATGTAGTGTGGAGAGACCCAACACCAGATCTCAAAAGTGTCTATTGATGAGGAGAAATAAAATAATTCATCAAGGTAGTGCACAAAAAGGTAATGGATGGGAAATGAATGATAGAAGCAACACAAAAATGGCTATAAAAATACTAAAACCATCCCCTATGAATGAGAGAGGTGATTATTGGAGAGATGTAGAATTCACAAGACTTACAGAGCTGGTTAAGGAGTTCAAAGAATTGTTCCTCAAGATCTATCAAGAGATGAAAGTATTACATCTAAGTGTAATAAATATGCACATCAAGTTGTGTGAGGGTGTGAAATTGGTGAAGAAAAGGCGATACCATATGAATGTGAATTTGCAGATGAAGGTGAAAAAGGATAATGTTGGATGCAAACATCATATTTTTGGTTGAAGAATTGGATTGGATTAGCCCAATGATAATAAACATAAATAAGGATGGACACTTAAGGGTTTGTATGTATTATTGAGTTTTAAATGGTTCTTGCGTTCAATATCCTTTTCTAATTCCGTTTATATAAGTGTTAGGAGTGACATGATATGATTCATACACTTTCAAATAAGGTTTATCCATGTATTATTAGGTAAATCAGCTGACTGAGGGTGAACCAAAGGGATTTTAGGCTAGTCATGCAACTAAAAGATATAAGCGGGGAAATAATGCAAGATAAAGTGGGTCAACATCTATGGTTGAGTAGAGAGGAGGTGAAGTGATTCATACACTTTCCAGAGGAGTAAAGGGATTAGACACAACATACATTGTTGAAGAATAAAATAATGCAATAACAAAGGTTGGGGAAGAAAGAGAAAGTAGTTTTGTTGAGACTTATGGTGGAAAGAAGCTCCAGTTATGACACTGCAGATGAAGGTGAATAAAATATCTAAAGTAGAGGCCTCCATCCCACTCCCCTATTCATGAATGTTATATCTTACAAGAGTGCTAGATGAGGAATATTGTGAGAGAAATATTGCTAGATGTAAGAATACAAATTACAATCATAGGGGCTCAAGATATGAGTCGAATCTATCAAATGAATACATGGTGCATAAACACTAGAAGGTTGTAGGCATAAAAAATTTACATCCCCCAAGCTCAAACATGCTCATAACCAAAGACGAAACATTTACGGCGCCTCATTATGTCACCCCTTTTTAATTAATATATTTACGACCCATCATATCTCCAAAATCTAAAATGATTATTTGAATTAATGATTATTTTTAATAAATAAATTACCTATTATCTCCTCACACCTCACCCTCACACCTCATTGAGTTAACCATGACACCTCACTTACTACTTAACCGCTTCTAAAACCACTTCCCAAAAAGCACTAACCTATTTCCTAAACTAACTAGCCACCTAATTAACTAAACCTTCTAAAAGGATAAACCCCCATAACCAAAATAAGTTAGTTCATGCTTTTTTAATCAGTATTCACATTAACTATTTAGAAATCTGCAATACCAATTTCAAAACAGAAGGAAATCATTTGATTTTTTAAGCAAACTAGATTTCCCCAAAATCACCAGCAATTTTCTTGATCACTAGCGATTTCTAAATATGGGTTTTCATACCTCATTTGGGGACGGATTCTCAAGCTTTACAGGTGTACTTTGTCTCAATCCAAGCTCATCAAGCATCTAGGCACTACACATCAGCATTATCTAACGTCACGCTTCTCAATGAACATCAAATTCATCATCAGATTGCTTGTTTTCATCCTCCAACCACCTTCTTTCATTCTTTTGTCCACCAATTCATTCCGCAAGGTAAATCACTCGTTTTAATTTATTTTAGGTATACCTTTTCTTAAACATCATCTACATGTCAAATAGCACTCTGTTTTATCAAACTTATGTCTTAATCCATTAATTTAATATTTGTTTGCAAAAGTTTTAAATTTCAGGGTAATTGCTAGTGATTACCCTGATCGTTAGCAATTTCCTTGAATTGCTAGTGATTCCTGTATTTTTATGCTTTTTCAATATTTCTGGCTAGAATCTAATCAAAATATTTAGTTTTTCTTATTATCTATTGATTTTTTGTCTAACATGATGTCTTCAAATAGCATTAGGAGGCTCTAACTTTCCCACAGTTGATTCCTTTCTTATTGTCCACCATCCACTATACTGGGAGCAATACAACTTTCTCCACGATCTTGAACTCTTTGTGATCTAAGCAGATCCATTTGATCACTTGGAGGATATTTGTTTGCAACATAGAATATATGGGAAGCCAATGATGCTTTTTGGGATGCGTATGATGAATCACTAAGACTCTAGGAGGATCTCGTTCAGTACGAATGCCAATACGAGACTGACCTTGAACACTTGGAAGAAGACTATTGTACTGCCTCATAATTTGATTCAAACATCCACATCAACATCTCCAACACTGATTTAACATTCACTCACCTATACAACACTCAGGAGGAAGATTCAAACTTCTTTGCTGAAGATTATATCTTTGTTCCCGATTCTGACCTAACTAAGGAAGAAGAGGAGACTGTTGATTCTATAGTCTCTAACATATATGAGAATCTGTATACAGATCAGGAATTTGATTTATGGATGCAAACCATTATATGTGTTAATCATATATGTATCTAGCTAAATAAGTGATAATCATATTCTTGTTGTATCACTTTGCAAGAATGATCAGAAATACTAATAGAAGCTCGAGTGTTTTCCTAAACCATAACATTTTTTTGATTTGATTTGTAGCTTTGTCTACAGGAATTGTTACAGGTAAAGAAGCTTTTTGATCCATTGTTTTAAAACAGTGCATAAACAAAACATAATCAATATCCGCGGGTATCCTAGAAACCCCACCATACTGAGGTCAAGCTCAGTTATTACCCCTTGAAATCCATGAATACAATGAGATGCCCAGTGGGAGATGAATTCCTATTTTATTTCATCATTTTGATTTTTGTTTTTCACTGAATGCTAATCCCTGGAGATTAGCTTAATTACCTGTGATTCCCCTGAATTGCTAGCGATTCCCCTATGTTATTTTTCTTAACATTTTATTAACAATTTGTAGTATTTTTCTGTCTGTTTCCTTCTTATTTTAATCAGCTTACAAGATCTATCTCTCTGGAAATAATTCCTTCTAGATTTTCTAAGAAAAAAAATTAATTGCCAAAAGAATAATTTTTTTGAAAAAACAGGAAACAAGGAGTGCTTTCGCGGTAAGTTTTAAATTTCTATTTTTAATTCTTGTTTGTTTGTTTTCATCAAAATCAACACATCATTTTGTGACAATGGAACAATCACATCCTTCTTGTTTCACATAGTCTAATTAAGAGGAAAATTTGTTGCATTCACTTATTTTTCCCTCACACACAACCAAATCACTTTAATCCCAAAAACACATTCAAAACAAATCCCACCCAAGTGAAATTGATTGGGATTTCATCACCCAATAGGGAAGCCAACTCAATGTTCTGGCTG
This sequence comes from Taxus chinensis, assembly GCA_019776745.2. Classification (NCBI taxonomy): domain Eukaryota; kingdom Viridiplantae; phylum Streptophyta; class Pinopsida; order Cupressales; family Taxaceae; genus Taxus; species Taxus chinensis. The sequence continues at coordinate 71,593 of JAHRHJ020003222.1, forward strand.
AGTACAAACACCTATTTGTCAGTATATTTTAGCTCAACACCTGACTCCCTTATCGCAGCGGGACCGTGAAGTAAGGGGGTAGGCCCCAATATACACACATGTACCGACAATAGTACAGAGTTGTGCCTCACATATCTTCGGGTATATCAAGGAATCTGTCTTTAAACACACTTGAAACGATCTTTATATGGCCATTTCTTAGTGTAGACACCTATAATTTAGCCTAAGCAATTTAAATACTTAAATTTCTCTTATTATATCCTTTCCCGCAAATTGATGGCATATCGTCAATAAATGCTCATTTAATCTTCTCTAATCACCATTAATTAGTTACATTACATTAATTGATTAACTTTTCTATCCACCAAATACACCAATTAACGACCTTCCGTTAATTAATCCCCCTTTCTATTTAGACTAATTAATTAGTAATAATTAATTAGCTTCCTCTTACATTAAATCAATAAATCATCACTTATTTGATTAAATCCATCTCATAGTCTAAATCATGCTAATTATTCCTCTAAAAATCTTCTATAAGCTTGCACACCTATTAATTAATTATGTTGGTTAATTAATAAAGCCCCTCAAAGTCCATGGGTCACTAAAGACAAACTAAACTCTCCTAAGGTTTACTCAACCCTTTCTAAACCTCCCTTATCCACAACTAACCCAACCTCTCCATTTATTCCACATGAAGAGGGATGTAGAGATTCTTCTATCCATTCGGCTATATAAGGAGCCCTCCTCCTACCTTTCTATTTACACCTACACTCCTAAATAAGCATATAACATACACTAGAAGAACTAACGTTCTCCATTTCTTGCATTCATCCACCCAAGTTTTGAAGTCATATGAAGATATGTCAAGTGGTCCTGTAGCCATGATTTGACAAGATTGCATTCTTGAAAACCTTGGGATTTCGAGCATACAATCAACTCTTTGATTGCTAGAGATATATATAGGCTCAATCTCATCTCATTTTAGCATTCAATAAGATATAGAAGTTAATTTGTTTAGCATATTAGCTTGAAATGTTCATTTCATGTTCTAATGTAGAGATGTTGATAGGTTAGGTTGACTGTGAAGTTTATTTATATTAGATGGGGGAGGCATCTCAAAGATGGTTTTGATTTTGGTGGGGTCAAATTAAATAACCCTGATATAAATGATGAAGCCAAGGAGTTTACCAGTTAGCCATCCAAACACACAATTGATGTGATTGAAACGAAGGAATAATTGGATGAGACGCACGACGAGGACTTTAAGGAAATAATATGGTCCCATAGACGCTTGGATTTACCCAAGAGGTGGTCGACATATTCAGCTATGGTTTTATGGATGAGGTTATGGAAGATATAGGTCATGACATGTTGATAGGTGGCTCCTACATTTTTCAAACCGAAGGGCGTGATGTAGTAGCAAAAGGTCTCCCTAGGAGGTGATGAACGATGCCTTACGTTGGTCTTCTAGTGTGATGATAATATAACTATAGCAAGAAAAACCATCCATAAGAGAGAGCATTTTATGGCCAGCCTTTAAGTTTACGTTGATCAATTTTAGGAAGCGGAAATTCATATTTAGGGTAAGTGAGATTTGAATCTCTAAAGTTGGTAGAGATGCGATATTTTTGGAGGCTTTAGTGATAGGTAAAATGTTGGAAACCTATTATGATTAATCTGTGGGTTGGATGAAGTTAGAGGAAAGAATGCATTATAATTCCTCTTTGACAAGGAGAGTAGTGCAAGGATGTATGCGGAACAACTTTTACTTAACTGGCTTAGCGTCAGGGATGTTGAAAATCTTGTGGATGACAAATTTGGGATTGAGGCCTGACATGTCAGCATGTGACCATGCAAATACCTGGTTATTCTTGGATAGGAAAGAGGTGAAGGCCCCAAGTTCTTGTAGATGAAGATATTGGCCAAGTTTGAGGATGCAAGGATCTTGCGGAGTTCCTATGTTGATGTTGATTGTGGATTCGTTGAGAAGAGTGGATATGTCAGGAGGTAAGCACTTACGAATATGAGAATATTTTTCCCCCATGTAGGAAATAATGAATTCATCATCACTGCATTGAAGAATTTAAATGATAAGGGAATCCTCCTCTATAATCTCAAGGTATTTAAGAGGAAAGGACCAATTTCCACACTTGGTCTGATAAGTGACATGTCCCAGAGTGATCGTAGAGATTAAAACAAGTTAGAAGAAAGGGACAAGGTGTCATCTATGTCCATGGAATCATTGGGTGGATAAGGAGTGGATGGAAAATTGATATGCATGGGATATATGGAAGACAGATGCACGAGGGAGTCAATGATTTATTCTTTAAAATAAATCCTAAACTTCTCGTGAGGCTTCTGGGATTGGTCAGTGACAAGATCATGCATGATTTTTTCATAATGTCCAAGACCGAATCCCTTCCATGTGCAACGGTGGAGGTCGGTATACGTGAAGGATTTGTTATAAAGGAAGTCGAAGCCATCGGTGTATGGTTTGGTATGGGGTCAAATGTTGATGTGAGAAAAGGTTCGATTGATGCCACCATAGATAAGATTAGTTTTGAGATGACGTGGACAGAAGGAAATGATATCCCCGACATAAGGTTGATACAAGGGATCCTTATCGGGTATACTAAGTTGATTGGGTGTGAGAAGATAATTGAGAGCGAGGAGTTGATACTCCTCTGGAGAGAGACCTTACATCACATTATCAAGGGATTCGTCATCGGGTAATTTGTATGTAGGTATAGAAGAACTAGTGGATTCTTTGAAGGATGATTCTTTCTTAGGGATGAGCATGTCATTTGATCTAGTAGGTCATATGACATGTCTTGAATGAAGGAAGGTCGGTGGGGAGAGTATGGATCTTCCCCTCATGTTCATATTTAAGACAATGATGAAGAGTGGATGGGATAAAATGCATGACATGAATCAATGGTCATCTAAGAAAGATATTATATTGAAACTCCCCCTCAACAATGTAGAATATTTCATGGAGAATTTTTTCACCCATGTGGATGAGAAGGATAATTGTACCCAAAGTGGCATGTAAACGTCATTGAAGGCATGAAGGACCATGAGTGATTGGGATATAATAGTGTCGGGGAGCTTAAGTTAGTTGAAAGTGTGGGATGAGATGATATTGATACTAGCGTAATTTTCGATCATAGTGTAGTGGATAAATATGTCATTGATGCAGATGGTGATAAACAAGGGGAAGGTCATGATCTTCAGGTAAGATGTCTAGAATTTTAGAACCATCAAAGGAGATGGCGGAAAACATTTAAGAGCTCTAACAAGGTCCATAAAAGGTTGGGATTCATTGGATGAGACAAGGATACACTACAAGGCTTTAATGAGAGCCTATTGATGATCAGAAGAGCTCTAGATGAGCTCATAGAGTAACATATTTATAGGATCCTGATGTAACTACTTTACGATGCTTTGTTCAATGGTGGCAGATTTTTGGGTTCGTGGTGTGGCTAGGATGGAAACCTTATCCTTGGATGAAGAGGGGGATGGAGTGGGCTCATCGGAAGGAGCAACGATGATGAACCTTTGGTTTAGATTGGGTAGATGGTTGGGGATCTTGAGGGAGAGAATGTGTGGTGATACAAAGGAAATCTATATAGAGAGGGGGGTCATCCTTAGAAGATGTAAGATTCAGAGGTGGGATGGTGACAAAATACATGGATGAGGAAGTAGATTTAGAGGTTTTCTAAATTATATATTTGACTGGAGAATTAACTTTGATGTGGATGTGGATATCGGATGTGAAGATGGGTGGTCTTCTTTGATGAAAAGGTCATATTATTATGATTAATATTGTCTGATGAGGGTTCGGAGGGCCCTACAATGCTTTGTGTCATGTCCAAGGATACATATGGTCAAGGAACATATGGATGTTGGGATCAAACCACATGAGTTTTCATCCCACATGTGTCAAAGGGCTTGATAGGGTGGAAGGGTGATCATGGATGATACTGGATGAGATACTTAAGGATTTTAGTATAAGATCCTATGGGGGTTTGTGAAGGTGAAGCCTTATGGGACTTTGGGTTGATTTGGTTTAAGGTGATGATGATGAAGGTAAGAGATAGGTGTCTTTACTCTTGTGAAGATTTGTATGGGGCCTTAGGATTCAGATTTTGTTTTGGATTGCTTTTGATTCAAACTTAGAAGAAGGAATAGATGGCGATGTAGATTTTGTTTTGGATGCTTTTGATTCAAACTTAGACGAAGGAATAGATGATTTGGATGTAGATTTAGAAGGAGGGGTAGATTAGGTTTGGATCGAGTCTTATTGGAAATGATGGGTGCTTTGGATAAAGGGAATAGATCCTAGAATAGATGGGTGGAGGCCCCCAAGATAGATTTTTGAGATGTTAGATGGCTTGGATTCGATGGGAATTTGAAGGAGGAAGCTCCAATTTCTTATGTGGATGAGTGAGATATTTTTGGATAGGGGCGCCAAGTTTCTTCAATTTTTGTTACAATGTTTTACCCTTTGACATGGGGATGATGATGATTTCAATGGTACAATTCATCCTTAGAGGTAGATTTAGATTATTTGGATATGGATGGTGTTGATAAATGTAAGGGTTTGGGATGAGGAGTGGTTTTTGGATAGTGATACACTTGATAGAGATGAGAAGGTGTTCTAGATGGTGTTGATAGTAGGAGGTGTTGGTATAGAATTGGTGGAACTTGTGGGAAATGAAGATGAGGTTGTGACATCCTATGTGCACCCACTTATCGCATCAAGTGAGGGTGTCTGCTTAGTATATGTTTGATAAGAGTTGATGTGGACATTTGAGTAGAGATGATGTAGATGTGGATACAAGTGGATTCATGGATGTAGATATAAGTTATAGGTATGAGTTTACGAAATGGATGTCGACGACATATTTGAGAAAGGCGTATGGATGTAACAGATGCAAATGTGGATGTAGTGGACTTAGTGGATGTAGATGTAAGTAGATGTGGGAATGTAGTAGATAGATGTAGTGCACGTATATGCATGATATAATGTAGACATGGTGACAGATGTCGAGGTAGTTACAGATGTGGGAGATAGATTAGGTGTAAAGAAATATGTAGATGGGTGTGGTAGATTAATGGATTGTAGGAGTGGGTGATGGCCCTAGAATCTTGAACTCAAGGTATTGATTGTATGGGCGTCAGGAACTTGGGATGTAGACAGGAGTAGCTTGTTTATTCAGAAAATGGTTAGGGAATGGATACTTGAAGACATGTCCAGATGGTTGGTTAGTAGGGGTATTAGGATTGTTTACTTGAAGGTCCCCATCAACCGATAAGCTGCATTGTACAAGGTCCTTAAAGGTATGAAATGTTCTCAATACCATGACCACAGACTCGATGGTATTTGTAATAGTGGTCTTCCTTACTAATAGTGGTCACCGTGATACCATGTGGTTTAGGACGTGATTCATCAACAGGGTGAAGATATGAGGAAGTTGGATAAGGTTGAGAAGCCATGAGTTTATCAAATATCAAACTATAGGATCCCCCCCATAGGGGAGTGTAGTTAGGAGTTGGTCTAGGAGCCCTTTGTAAAGGCTCAGTCATGGGATGTGGATGCAGAATAATATTTGACAACCATAGAACATTGGCCACATTTTTAGTATTTATCATTATGAGTAGAATGGTGACTTGGTGCACTCGGTTTTCAGGCTTGTAAGATCAGGAGTTTGACATGGCCTTGCTCAAGGGCATGTAAGTTCTAGTTTTTGATTCATGGTGAAGGCTTCCTTCAAAAGCTCTACAAATATTAGATTTGAAGGGTGTGATGAGATGTGTTTGGCATATGATCAAGAGAATAAGTTAGATGAGTATCAGTTTGGGGAAGAGAAAAGGACAATTTATTGATGATTGTCATGCCACCTAGTAACAAAATATTGTGATTGATTCATCTTCAAACTATTTAATGGTCATAGATGTACGGAAATGGTTATCTTTCAGGTGCATATTAATGGAGAAGTGTTCTAAGAAATATCTACGCAAGCTAGGTGAATGAGAAGAGAGAATGCTGAGGAATGTCATTATACCAGTCCAACATGGGTCCAACCAATGACATGGGGAAAGTGTGGAGCATGAGGTATTGATCATGTGGTAATGAGATATCATGTGTGCCTAAATGCACAAACGATGTTGTTGAGGGTCCTCCTTATTATTGAATTTAGAAAACTTAGGTAATTCCTAGTGCGTAAAATAAGGTTTCACAGGAATGGATGGATGGATGGGCTCATTACAAAATTATTTTGTAAGTGAATGAGCTTGTAGGACCCAAAGTAGTGGCTTTCAAGTTCTCTAACCTACTTAAAAGGCTTGCATGGGGTCATTAGAGGTATGGGGATGATAAGGTTGATCGATGAGGTTGTGGATTGTAAGAAGTGGATGGATTGTGTTGCGAGATAGGATTGATAGTGTTGAGGATAAGTGGGAGTTTTCGGGGGTGGTTCATAAGGAGGTAGATAATTGAGAGGTTGCGATTGAATGGGTTGCGAGATAGGTTGTTGAGGAGGGATATAAATATGTGGGTGAGATTGAGGAGGTTGATTCTAAATGATATGAGGATTGGGTTGGGGATGTGTTGGATGAGTTGGTTGAGATGCTTGGACAAGGTTATTAGGAAACATATCTTGGAAGGTTCTTCGGAGTGGGGTTTGATTGGTTTGATTTGAATATGAAGGATGGGGTAGGGAAGTAATAACATTGGTGTGGACTTGTGATGTATAGGATGAACACCGAGTTTTGAATGGGTTGTTTGAGTAGTAGGAAGGAGTAAGTTGGATTTCTTAGGATTTTAAATGGGGGCATTGATGACAACATTAGATGATGATGGGATGGAGAGATAAGATGTAGGGATAGTGTTAATGTTGGGTATATTGGGTGGGATAGAACCACCAATTGAATGGATTGATGAGTTTGAGGGATCGTGGTGGAAATTGATGGGATCCATGTTCATGTTGGGTTATGGAAAGCTCACTCATGGCTCTCAGGAAGAGTAAAACAAGTTGGAAGGGAGGACTTGGGTGGATTCGTGTTGAGAGTGATAAGCATATAATTATTGAAGGGGAGTGTGCATCGATGGTAAGGTTGGTGGATCTATGGAGAAGGTAGTCATGAAGAGCGATGGATTAGCATCAAGAAGTTCCTGAAAATCCACACATCCACAAGGGATAGTAGGGGGTCCAAAGGTCTCTAAGGAGCTGGGAGATGGTGACGTATCTAGTCTATAAGGAATAGTATGGTGGTAGATGAAGGGATTATATTCAACATGGGAATAGGTTTGGACCAAAAAGGGTCTCACTAGAATGGATGATTGAAATGATAGGTTGAGAAACTATAGAGGAAGTAATCAAAGGAGTGGAAGAAATAATGGCGTGAGTGGTGTTTGTTGGGATGGATCATGGGAGACGAGAATTTTAGATGAGGTAGCTTGTTCAATTTTTCCATCTTGAGATTGAGTAAGCATGGGCATGAAACAAACAAATAAGAACTGATGCTAGTTATTACTATGACAAGAAACTTCACACAAAAAAGTATTAATTATCTTGATTATTAGAAATGTGTGAAGAAGAAAAATAAAGTCTTAAAGGGAACCTAGGAAATGGCTGATCTAAGGATGGTTTCAAGATGTTTAGGTTGGTGTCCTTGATATAATCGAAGGTACCTGAGGCAAAAATCTATGATGAATACCAATATGTGGCTTGATATAGGGGCCTACACCCCTGTACTTCATGCACCATAGTGATAATGGTTTTGGGCACTTGGCTAATATACCGATAGTCAAAAAATTATAATGCGATTAGAACACTATGACATTTTCCTTATTGGGTGATGAAATCCCAATAATTCCACCTGGTAGAAGAGGTTTCAGATGTGTTGATTTGACTTGTGAGTTTGAATGTGTGTGGAAGAAGGGGGGGGATATAACATATTACCTCCTGCTTAGATTAGGTGAGCAAGCAAGTATGAAAGTGTTCTTTTTAAATCCAAAACGAAGTGTGAAGTTTGATAAGAGCACAAAAATATAGGAGGGAGATGTAGACACTAAATTACACACTTTGGGTTTATATAGTCCTGATCACATACCATTATTCATATGATTCCTAAGTGATAAATGTACTAATTGATCATTGTTTTTAGCCACCTTGGCTTGCTCTTTGTTTCCTCTTTTAGCCTTACAGTCCTAGGCCAATATAGCTTTTCATACTTTAGAATTTCTCACTCTAGGAAACCAGCACCCAACCAAGACACCAACACCCAGCCAGGACACCATCTCCCAGGTGCCCCCATCCACTCTGGGTGCTTCCGACCACTTTGTACTTTGATCACATATTTTGGGTCTTTTCTAGTCGTTTGTGCATATTATTTTATTATTAGTCATCCTTTTAGTGGTTAATTACAAAATTAAACCAAGGGAATCATATAAATATGAAGCTACATGATCATAATAAAGTACCAAGTACTAATCATCTACTATCACCACCTAAGGTTGCATCCAAAGGCATATTAAGAGCATTCAATCATCCATCTAGCATCCATTTAAGGGAAAGGGACTGATTTTTTCTGCATTCACTTTATATGAGGGGGGGTCATTGTTGGCATCCACAAATCCATTTACATTTATACATCTATCTATTGCTACCTATCAATTATGACATGCATAAGAGAAACCTAGGGCATGATTTCTTCACACACACATAGAACTACATGAGGTATACAATGTAGTGCATGACTCAGTCATAAGATTACTTTCTTGATAGCCGAGGATAGTCTAACCTCCCATTTTGAATCTTTCATTTTTAGGGATTTGGTGTATTTTGGGGGGTTTACAGGTGCTTCTTCAATATTACAAGTTTCAGGAAAATAACAAGGAAGTCTAGATACATAAAGGAAATCAAAGGAAACAACAAGCAAAACATCTCATGACCTTATAAAATTGAGTTTCACGAATTCTAAGCAGCCACGGGTGCCTAGAGTAGGTCCCAGGTGCACTTGACCCTACATAGGTGCCCTAGTCCTAGAAATTATGAAAATTCTTAAATTTTTTGGTTCTGATTGCAACATTTTATTCCTTCGTTCCATTAATTTTCCAGCTTGGCATATATGCGGCATCGTAACAAATTAGCTAAGTATTTTAAATTCTTTGTTTTGTAACTAGGGTTTCCAATTTAAATTGCTTATTTACTTGGTTCGATTATGTACTTAATTGTTTATATCACAACACTGATACATAATATATATTTAGAATTTATTTATTTATTTAAATAAATTGCATTAATCATTTGTTGAACTTTACTTGTTTCGAATAATCTTAGGTTCCTCATACCTTTATTACTTTTATTTTCCTAGGATATTTTCATCATGAATATTTCTATCTTGCAAGCCAATCTCGAGTTTCATAAAAAATATCATTAATCTTTTTTCTACTACTAGCATTCCTTCTACTACTCATCCAAATGTTGTCTATCAGACATTTGTCAATGAATTTTCTCAACAAATTACTTTCCCATCTGCTATAGCTGAAAATATTGTTGTATATAACAATGATTTGCCTCTCTATATACGAGTCTGTGTTAACAACTTAGAAGTGATGTCTACTTTAGTTGATATTGGATCTGAGCTAAATCTTTTCCCTTTATCATTTATTCAAGATTTAGGCCTTTTTATCGATAATCTTAACCTATCTACCTTTATTAGGACATATGATAATACCACGTGACCATGCTTAGGCACTGTCACCTTACCACACATAGTAGGTCCAAAGACTATCCCAGTTCTGTTTTTTTTTCATTGATCTCCCACTTCCATATAATTGTGTGCTTGGCAAGCCATGACTTCATCTAATGCAAGAAATTTCATTTAAAGTTAATCGATGTGTTATATTATTACATTAGAGATTTCAATATGAGCTTCCAATAGATAGTACACCATTCTAACATTACAACCTAGACCCATATACTATCCATCCTATTTTTTATCCATGACCAATGCACTATCCAAACAACTTACCTCCACTCGAAGGAACTGTTTCAACATTAGACGTTATTCCACCTGCTTCAGACTTGCCTTCCTCCTACCACTACTATCATACTTTATCGAGGGCCCATCCATATATCAAACATCATACCACCTTCTTTGTATCCTCCTATGTAACCTACATCTTTGATACCTAATTTCACTCACACTCTTTTCATAAAAAAAATATTTTTGGCCACACATTCCATTCGATCCCACTTGATATGACACTATTTCCACACTCAATGGCTTAACGTGACTTGATTTGACACTTCATGATATTTTACCTCTACCTCATTCATCACATCTATATCACGGACATAATCACATTACTACTACTTATGGTCTCTAAGTATTTATTATCTCGATCTTTATTACATGCACTCTGCATATTTCACCACTTACTCTTGGCCAATCTTTACTTGACTATATTGGCTACATGTTAGATCCTGATCATACTAACATTTCATTCACCATGCCTTTTGGATGTGTTTTCATTTTCAATGAATAATTTATCTACTAGTTGTAAAACCTTACTCATTGGTTTGCACATGGATGTCCATTACCACCTTTCACTGATGAGGAATATGCAATGGGCATGTATAATCTATGCTATAGTGGCTCTTTGCTTGATCAACCACATACAATTGCTTACCAAGTATCATATGATTCTCCATTCGGTTTTGAACATGACAATGAAAAACTCTTAGATTATGTTATTTTATCACTCTTATCATCACATACTTTGGGGGGTGTCATACTTATTTCTCCCCTCCTAACTTTATCAGGTGTGTCACATACTTTACACATCACATCTAGTATCTCACACACATTATATACATCTTGATACAACCTAGTATCATCATTACCCAATGACACACTCTCATGCTACGGTTAAAACTTGACTCTTGAGGTAATACTATACATATGAACCTCACACACTACACATTTCACACTTGACACATTCATGACACACTACACATGCGACGAGTTTAAAATACATCTCTCCCGCATACATTCAACATAACACACTACCCTTTAATGCACTCTACTTCAATGGTTCATACTCAACTGATGAGGCTTTACATTTAAAATGAACCCCACCACACTCACTCACTACACCATATGCTTTGACAATCACATCTTTCTGGCGCACAAATTCAAAGAATTTCCTAATGATGCGCTCTTGTTCAATGGTTCATTCTTGACTACTAAGGGAACATTTATTAATGAACCTCATCCCATGCATACTCATTCTCATTCACTTGGGGGTGTGACTCATATAACTCTCACTATGCATTTCATTCCATCTTACACATCCATAACATATTGTTTATCTTTGTCTCACATTGTTCTTGCTTACTTATACTCACATTTTACATTTACTTACTATGTTAGCTAGATACACTATATGTCATTATATTTTTCCATAGACACATGTGCATTCACTTTATTTCTAGTTGTGATCACAAAAAATTATATAGATTGATACATGTAGCATGTGTATGCTTTGATGCGTAGTACCTACTATGCCAGTCCCACAATTGCTCTTGGAGCATCCACTTTCGTACAGACACTACATGTGTTATTGTTTCAATTTATAATACTTACTATGCATATTAACAAACTACTACTATATTAGATTATACACGTTGTGACATAATTTTTATATTTCTAAAATGCTAGCAAGTGCTTCTTGTATAGCATTGGTTTTGAAAGAAAACCTATGTACCACTATGGTTGTCTATTACATTGCTTGTGATTTTTTCCTTTTACTTATCATTGTATATGTGCTCATGTTTTATTAACTAAGCTATAAATTGAAACTAATATCTACATATATTCAAAAGAAAATGCTAATTAAACAATGAACCATCAAGATAAGAGCTTAAAGGAAATTCTTCTTCAATGCATAAATGAAACTACATGCTAAGCTATTTCCTACTCTCTATGATTGTCAAACTTAAACTATGAGCCTATGAAGAACATAAGAAATCAAAGTGGATTGTTGCTTGATCTCAAGGATTGAGAATGGAATATCACCAAGAATGGATACAAGGCTATTTTGGATCTTCCATTATTACTCACATTTGAGTGAAATGATGAAAGATGGTAAAGTTATTTCCAACAATGGAGAATGGCTCAAGATCAAAAGACAGCTAAACTAGAGCCCAGCTCATAGCAAATCAAAAATAGAGATGCTTGAAAGGCTCAACAGTGTACAGACATGAACCCAGAGTTTGTGTTAATATATCTTTCCTAAGAGATCCAAGGCTAGTAAATTGAGTAGAAGTGAAATCAAAGGTAAACCTCCTAGATTATGAATGAAAAATGTTGAAGCCACAAAAAGTCTTCGGTAGATTTTTCTATCTCTCTAGAAGAGTTCCACGATGAGTCATTAGCCAAATGAAAAGCAGTTTAGGGTTTTTTTACCCTAATTCAAACTGATTAACCAATAGGTAGAGGTTAACCATTGTAGAATTTAAGTAGGGGACTATGTTTCTATTAATATGATTATGCATGGGATGAAAGGGTATTAACTTTGATTAAGTCAAAATGGTAGCATTGATTCACCTTATACTTTCGAGTGTCCAAGTAATTACATAATAAATTATCATCATGCACATGAGCCAAGTCAAAAAGCAGACTAACTAATTGATGTAAAAATCAGTACATGTGCTGAGAAATGCCAGAGGAATGTTAGCTAATTGGAGATAGGACAAAACTCTTATGTATTACCTTATTATCCCCAAAGAAAGACTATAAAACTCACCTGCAAGTCTTAGCAAAAGTAGTTTGGAATAGTCAACAACAGTTGACGTAAGGAGGAGTGTAGGTGTCATGGAGTATGATCATTGTTTAGTCTTGGATCCTTTTGCACTTATGCCTTTTTGTTACCTATAATCTTGTTTAAAATTGTATTTTGGCCAAATGTGAAAATATGTCATGTAAGAGGCTATTAGTGTGGATCCCATGTTTCTAAATAGCCAACTTTTCATGGTCTAATTTTCTGAAAGTACTATTTTTGTCTAGGTTGGGTGTGTAACTTGTCTTCTATATGTTGTTTATCTTTCAAAAGCACTAACATGGGGGGAGATCATTATTATGGTGATGTGTTTTATGTGCCATGTAAGTTTTTACCAAGCAAAACTTCATCTATTTGAGGGAATAAATATTGAGTTTCAGTCCAGTCCTCATTTGGGCTACATACTCCTTTCAAAGTCACATGTCACCTTAATAGTGTAGGGGGGTACATGTTTTCAGTGAATCATTTATTTCCTTTACATGCATTGTTAGCTATTACAACACCTTGTTTAAGTTATTGTGAATACTTTTACAATGTAATATTCAATCTACAGATTTTTTGTCTCAATCATGACTTGGGTCTTTATAATTACACCCTCACCATGCCTTGACCTAAGAGCTTTTGCATGCTTTTTTTTAGTGTCAAATTTAACTCAAATCGCAGTATGAACTGTGACCTTGTAGGTCCTTACAGTCAATTAGTGTTTCTTAGTGCAACAAAGTTCTCGACAGTTTCACCAAAATGTTGTTGTATCACACATATCCTTCCCACTTCCATTCATTTTGACTGTTGATTTTTATCCCACAAGTCCACTAGAATAGTAGTTTTAGGTGGTCCATCAAGGGAACTAGCCCACTCTGATATTTTAACTCCTCAATCTACAATAGCACCCACAACTCAGGAAGGAGATCACATTGTACCAGACAAATTCAGAGTACCAAATAGCTTTCCAACATAAAGGTGCACTTCAGACCAATGGTAGTGAGATCACCCCAAAAAACTTGCATTCAATCATCTGGCGTGAGATCACAAAAAAAAAATCATTATTCTTATAACATCTTCAGGATCCTTTCTATCTTTTTCACTCATCATAGATCAAGTGCACATGTTCCTTTCTCTATTTTTCAGCATTTTCCACACTTTTTACATGCATTTCATACATTTGGATCAAAAAAAAATCTATATATGTGCATATTTGACTACTTGATCATTCTTCTAATTTTGGAGGTCCATTCTTATGGGAAGTGGTAGTCACATCATCACACATTATCACACATACAATAATAGATACAATGCAACATCTACACATACAATTCTCACCCCTAGGGTCATCATCACTTTTTACACTTCCTCTTCTCTAGCTTCCACGCTTCACTTTTTATCACTCCACGCTTTTTTCTTGTCTCTCAGGCACGCTCTTCATCATTGATCTACATATGGTTATCAAGTGTGCATATCTTTTCTACTTTAAATGTTATTTAGATTTCGCTCAACAACATAAAGTGGGTGCAAATGTACACACTAAATCACACACTTCGGGTATCTATCTATTCCTAATCACATATTACTATTCGTATGATTCTTAAGTAAGAAAAGTACTAATTGATCTCAATGTTTTGGCCGTACCTTTGCTTTCTTTCTGTTGCCTCTTTTAATCTTACACTCTTTCTATCCCAGTCTTTATTTTCATACTTCGACACTTGTCACTCTAGACACAAGCACCTAGCCCATACGCTAGCGTCATGTGCCCCCATTTCGTAGTGGTCACCTCTGACCTCTTTTTAATTTTCTACAATTCTTTTAGGGTCCTTTCTAGCCGTTTGGGTATTTTATTGACTTTTTGGTAAATGGCCTCTTTCCAGTGGTTAATTACTAAATTAAAGAAAGGGAATCATATAAATATAAAATTACATGATCATAATAAGGGATCAGGCTCTAAGCATATATTATCACCACCTAAGGTTGCATCTAAAGGCATTTTAAGAGCATTCAACTATCCATCTAGCAACCATTCAAGGGAAAGAGACTGCATTTTTCTGCATACACTTTATAGAAGGGGAGCTCATTATTGACATCCACACATTTATTTACATTTCTACATTTAGCTATTGTTCGCTATCAAGTGCGACATGCACAAAAACACCTAGGGTGTGATTTATTCACACACACATAGAACTGGATGGTGTTTGTAATGTAGTGTATTGCTTGGTCGTAAGATCACTTTGTTGACAGCCGAGGACAATCCAACCTCCCATTTTGCATCTTTTGTTTTGGATTTGATATAGTTTGGGGGTTTTGTAAGTGATTCATATTATTGTAATTTTTAGGTGAATAACAGGGAAGTCCAATGATATATAAGAAATCAAAGGTGATAACAAGAGAACATCTCATGACCCTATAAAATTGAGTTCCACAACTTCTGAGAAAACACAGGCACCAAAAATAGGTCCCTCCCTGGTGCCCCAAGCACCCCTAACCTTACATAAGCACCACATGGCCCTAGAATTTTTGACACTTATGCAATTTTTTGGGTCTAATTGTGACATCATACTCCTCTATTACAGTAATTTTCCATCTCAGGATATCTGCGAAATCACAACAAATCAGCTAAGTCTTTTTAATTATTTATTTTGTAACTAGGGTTTCTAATTTAAATTACTTATTTACTTGGGTCAATTCTTTACTTAATTGTTGATATCACAAAACGGTTACATAATATACATTTATCATTTATTTATTTATTTATTTATTTAAATAAATTACATTAATCAGGAGAAAGATGCAAAAAGGAGAAAATAGGGAACAAAATGAAGAATACGTGGATAAACACCTTTTTTCTTATCTTATTATTTTATCTTATTTTATTTTCAAGCACACACATTGTTGATTCAAGCAAGTAGAGTCCAAAAGGTACACAAACAAGAAAGTGCTACCTACAAAGTTTATAGAAAGAGAAATATAGAAAGAAAAATTAAAAATAGCGATAATCAAGAAAGGGATCATCAAAGAAGAATGGTGTGTCGCACCGAGAATGTCAGAAAATTTTACCGAGATTTCCCACTCCTATTTCAAGTTAATGAAGAGGGTACAAGAAATCAATAAAATTAAAAAATATGAGAGGATTTAAGGCTACCTCCTAATGGGAGTGATGGTGATGATGAAGGTATGTGTGCAAGATACTTTCTTTTCATGGAAAGCTCAATAAATTGCATAAAAAATATAATTCAAACACGAAAGTTCAAAAAAAATAAAGATAAGATGGTGGGTTTCCTGACTAGGTCAGTCCTAAGAAGTGATAAACTTCCTAGGATGGATGTCAACCCAACTTGAATAAAAGATAGATAAAGATGATAATGGATCAATGGGATGCAAATGATAATTTGAAAACCAAGGTCTAAGATATGATAGAAATTATGAAATAAGGATACAATAATAAAAAATTTGATAAACAAAACCAAATCTATTTGGGTCAAAGGCGACCTAAGATTAACTAGCATGGTCAATTGATGATGATTGTAGAGATGATCAGAAGATGTGTAAGAAAAATGTCTAGAACCTTCTTTGAGATGTTGCATTTGATATTGGGGACGATGGGGGAACAAAGAGGGTGCAAGAGAAAGTAGGTTTGATGAAGATACTAATAGGGTCGATGGCGACTAGGGAAGGGTATGAGATTTTTATGAATTGAATGGATGGGAAAAGAGGTATAGAGAGGATCAAAAGAATTTTTGATGAAATGAAAAATCTCTAAGGCAACTATCAGACCTGCAAGAAATATATGATGAAGTAATGGGATGTCTTCAAATAAACTCAAAATCTTCAAGTCTTTATGAATGACATATAAATATCCTAAGATAGCTCCAAGTTGAAGGTCATTGATCACCCAAATGAGTAGAAATCAAACTAGGCTTGAAGGATAACATGAGGCTTGAATATTTTCATCCATTTGAGAGAAGTGGTGGGGGAATATTAATAGGGTCCATGGTGAAAATATCCCTTGTGGGATACCACTTTAAATAACACAAAATATTGAAAATTTGCAGCCAAATGAAATACTGATTTTTGCATATTTTTTACCAGTTAGGGTAGTGAACTGAAGAAAGTTAATAACTCCCAAAATATCCACTCAAAACACTTGAAAATTTAAAGAGATATTGCTAATATTATAAAGAACATAAGAAAACTATTTTTGGAATTTTTCAAACAATATAACGCTGCCCAGAAAAATTACAGCATGCCCTAAACAGCTGGAAAACTTCTCAAATTCATATCTTCCCGAACACAAGTGCAAAAACTATGAAACTTTGGAAATAAAATTTACAAATATAGAAGATGATATTCCAAACCTCAGATCTGAAAATGGCCAGTTAGAAACCCTCCCAATAAAGGTTGCAATCTCCAAAACAAAGTCACCTTTTTTGGTAGACAGTCAAAACCCCTTTGAAATCCTCAGGAAATGATGCCAAAACCCTTTCTTCATTTCTTTTCATAAGTTTGATCTGAGAACCCACTGAGTATTATTCACAAATTATCTCAAAAAACTGTCAAAAACCCTATCTCTAAAACCTTTGAAAATATCTTTGTAAATCAGCCCTAAAAATAGCTCCAAAATGACAAGCTAGGGTATATCTTTCACTACGGAAGAATTCCCTGCTAGCTAGGGATAGATCTCTCACCACCAAAGCTATGGTTCCTATGGGATTTCACTCCACAAGCTATAGATTCACAAACAACATTTGCACATGAAAGGAGATAATCAGGTATGCAAGAATGCCTTTCCTTTCTCCCCCAACTCCTTATATAACTTCTCCAAGGAAAAAGAGCCCCAATAAACCCCTAGTCACATTTTTTCCCTTGGAAGGGCTAATAAAAATAAAAGTAACTTAAGTTACTTTTCACTTTTTAAGTCGTCATGGTCCAAAAGTGATCCCCCAATGCATCTAGTCTTGGCATGCATCTTACACATCTTTATACACTTATACCATCATTACCCTATGATGCACTTTCGTGCTATGGTTCACACTTAAATTTTGAGGTCATACTATATTCATGAACCTCACATCATACACACTACACATTTCACACTTGGTGCATTCACAAGACATATTTCTAGCATCACACTCTCGCAGACTACACTACCCTATGATGTAATCTAGTTCCACTGTTCATACTCAACTACTGAGGATCTAATTCTGAATTGAGCCTCACATGCTACACATTTTATGCCATGCACTTCATGAATATATTTCTAGTATTATAGTTTCACACCATTCATACTATCCCATTCTACACTCTACACTCTATGCTTCATTGATATATATTTCTAGCACACACAATTTAAAACCATTTTTCTGATGATGCTTTCTTGTTATATGGTTCATTCTTGATTGCTCAAGGGTATTTTATAAATGAACCTACTCTCATGCTCATACTCATTCACTCGGGGGGCATGATGCTCCTATCATGCTCACCTTGTATTCCATCGCATTCAAACTCACAATATATTGCATATCTTGGTTGCAATTATTTTTTATTTGCTTATACTCACATGTTACACTTTATTTACCATGTTAGCCAAATAGTTTGTATGTCATTATCTTTTCTATATACACGTGCATTCACTTTCCTTCAAGTTCTGAATGTCGAATTTCTACATATCTTTACATGTAGCACATATGTTTGGCACTCTATCTCTTATCAGTCCCCACAAAGGCTCTTGGGGGATTCTACTTTCTTACACTTGACAAGCTCTATTGTTTCATTTTATACTATTTCATAGTATAGCAAACTACTATATCAGATCATACATGCTTTGACATAATTTATATCTTTCTAACATGCTAACAGGAGCTTCATGTGCAACATTTACTTTGTAGGAAATATTTTCCACCATGGTTGTCTCTTACTATATTTGCTATTATTTTACTATTGTTTGACATTGTTTTCCATTTTTTATCATTTTTTTTCGGGCTCTACACTTTTTCTTGTGTGCACACTATATTCTTTTGGTCGATGCGGCCCTAATTGTCTTACAACATTGTGAATGATGTCATATGTTTGAAACCCACTTGTCATGGTCTACATTGTCTTCTTGTTTGCTAGATTACACATTGTCTTCTATATGTGTATTTTTCCTTGTTTACACTAACACATTTCTCTATCCACTTTGTTTGCATGTGCCTTGGTTTCTACCAAACACATTATCTCCTCTTGGAGGGAATCATTTTTAGATCAGTGTTCAGTCTTCTCCTTTGGGGCTGCATCCTCCTAGTGACATTGCATGCACCCCAAACAAGGGGAAGCATACATTGGGTGAAACAATTACGCCATACAACAATACACAGTCATAGTTTATACTTGTATAGTACAGGAACAACACATTCTTTAGTTACAAAAATTGATCAGAATCTGACTTGGGTCCTTAAGAAGGTACAAACGTCAGTGCCTAGATCCAAACACTAGCACCTGAGCAATCCAGACCCATCCGAGGTGCCTATGACCAGGGGAAGTTATAGATTTTTTCTCAGATCAACAAAAATTTTGGTAGTTTACACATTTTTTTCACAGAACATGCACAATCCTCCAACAATCAATGTGCATGTTATCTCCTTTCTTTTATTTGTGTTAGATTGAATTAGATCAAAATGGATCAAACTCAAACAAAACATGATCACACCATCTACAGCAGTGTATAAATCATTGAGAAGAAGTCAGGGTTATAGAATAACACTAGACCTTTCTCCCCAACACTTCTTCTAACGTGGTTTGAAATCACCCAAAAAAACTACACTTGGCGTGAGATCTCTTAAAAAAACTAAATCTTGGTGTGATATCGCCCAAAAAAAATCATTCTTCTAACAGTGTTTTGGGATATTTTAGATCCTTTTGACTTGTCACAAATTAGGTGCACATGTTCCTTTTCACATTTTTACATACTCTTGCATACTTTTTACATACTTGGATCAATTTTTTCACATATACACTACTTTGATTACTCTTTCAATATTATTTTGTAGATTTATTGTTAATACACAACAAGAAGTGTCCCTTCATCAAGAGACAATGAAAATAGGCACAAACAAAAATGGTGCAACTCATTACACTTTTCACTCTTATGGTCACGTCCCCTTTCCTAGCTTAGCTTTAACAGTTCATTTTCATCACTCCATGCTTTTTCTTGTCTCTTCGGCATGCTTTCATCATTGATCTACATAGTTATAAAGTATGCATCTCTTATCTACTTTATGTTATCGAGTATTCACTCCACAACATAAAGTTGGGGAAAATGTAGACACTAAATTACACACTTTGGGTACATTTCTAGGTCTTAGACACATACTACTATTCATATGATTCCTAATTGAGAAAATTAGTAATTAATAACTTTATTTGGCCTTTTGTTTGTGTTTCGTGTCTTATTTCTGGCCTCTTACACCCTACATCTCAGTCGATACCTTACTGTTTTATTTTTCTGACTTTGGACACCAACGTCCAACCAGGATGCTAGTGCCCAGGCAACCTTGTACCCTTTGGTCACCCCCAAACTCTCTTTACTTTGCTCGCTCATTTTGGGAATCTTTTTTGACTATGGTTCATTCTTCCAGTTGTTAATTGTAAAATTCAACTAAGGGAATCATATAAACACAAATTTGTGTGACCATAATAAGGGACCAAGCTCTAAGCATCTACTATCACCACTTAATGTTGCATCTAAAGGCATTCTAATAACATCAAAGCATCCATCTAGCACTCACTCAAGGGACAAGGGACTACATTTTCTACATACACGCATTAGCGTGGAAGTTTATTTTATCATCCACACATCTACTTACATTGCTAAATTTAGCTATTGCTTGTTATTCAAGTGCATTTGGCATACAAGCCACCTAGGGCACAATTCTTACACACATACACATGAGAACTAGATGGATTTTGAAATGTAGTGCAACACTTAGTTGTAAGCTCACTCTATTGGGTGACCACCGAGGTCAGTCCAAATCCCAATTTGCATATTTTTATTTCCAAGATTTGATGTGTTTTGGGGTTTTATTGGAGATCATTTGTTTTGCAGGTTACATGAGAATTATGTGGGAATAGTATGAAACACATGCAACTAATAGCGAAGGTGAATGACCATTTTATGACATAGAAGAAATTTGTTTCTAACCATTTTCGTAATCATAAGTGCCCAGTAGAGTTCCCCAGTGGCTAGGTGCCCTGAACTGGTCTAGGCACCCTAATCCATGTAGATCCGGCAATCATAAAATTTATCAGGCACAATTGTGATAGTTTCCTCCTCATGCTCATCACTTTTCTAGTTCAAAAAACTTCGGGATTAATTGTGAAATCAACTATGTATTCTAATCTCTCTTTTTCACCTATGGTTTTAATTTCATCTAGCTTATTGCTTAGGTCAGATCTATACTTGATAGCTTATTTTTGTGTTGTGACTCTACAATTAGGGTTTTACAAATTCCTATATTTGTTAAATCATTAGGGTAATTAAATATAATTAGAGGAGGGGAAATAATGATAACATTACGATGGGGTTTAGAAAATGGAATTTTGACAGGGAAATAATTATTTATGAGGGAAGTAGGAATTTAAAAATAGGAAGAGAAACTTGAATATGCAAGTTGATGTTAAAGGGAAGTGAACGCGGGATGGGGGACAAGGGTACTGAAAATAGGTGTCTACAAATATAATTGAAAGTGATGAGGAGATCAAGGAAGGAAGGGGAGGAGAGGAAAGAGAACAAAGAGAAAAAAGTAAAATAAGGTCAAAAAGTTAAAAAAAAACTGAAAAGAGAAAAACAAACTTGAAAGTTGAATGTAATAAAGGAGATGTCAAAATTCAAATATCAAAGGAACGCATGCAAAAAACCTAATTTGAACATGTAATAAAAAAAAAAAAAAAATATGTGTTAGAACCATAAAAATTTACTTGTGTGTATTTGCACACAGCTAGAGACAAATTATATATGATTCTCTAATTACTTGAGATTAACTTTTTACATGGGGATCCTTCATAAAAAAATGCGCTTATACTCATTTATTTTCCTATATGCACCAAAACACTTACGTATTTATAAACATTTTAAAATCGTTATAAGGTCTTACTAGTGCACATGATGTCACAAAATGCGCAAAGTAAAATTACTAAGATAGGTCAACAACATTGATGAAAAAATTAAAGGTCAAAAAGAACATAAAAAGGCTTCCAAAACCATAGTGATAAGGTTCTTATGGAAAAAATATATATTGCTAAGGATGTGGAAAATGATGATAAAATCATGGAAACAATGGTAGAAGTGTAAATTTTGAGTGGAAAATAATTAAAAGACAAATGGAAGAAAACCACCTCTAAAAAAAAAGATTCAAGAAAGGAAAGAATGAGTTGGAAGTAAAACAATAGAAATGCCCTATCAAAACTAGAACATCAAAAAGAACACATGCCAGACACAATGTAATTTAAATGAATAATCAATAAACACAACGAATTCATAGTAGAAATGTAACAATTAACTAATTAACAAATATCATAAATATATCCATTTGAAATGTGTTAATTGAAATCAATCTCGAGGTTCTTATTTTACATTTTTTACATACCACATTGATTAATAACTTTGTTACCTTCTCCACCAATTTTTCACCCATTGGTGATAGATGACATCCATTTATCTACACTGCTGTGTCGAGATTGAAAAATAGAAAAAAAATTCTCCAAACTTTATCATATGGCCAAGATATTATGCTTTTTCGAAAGAAGAAAAACTTCATTGTGGCAATAAAACGAACTTCAAATCTAAGATTACTATTACCCTACAACACTTTTGGAAAATAGATACAAAATTTAAAACTAGCAATCACACACAAGGAATGTAACGTGAATGCCAAAAGGGATTGGGGGAGTAGTGAAGAGTGAATGAGGTATGAAAGGTCAATTTTAAAGAAAATAAATTTGTTAACGGATTTTGACAAAGGAGAATGTGGAGCGGGAGGATAGATGGATAGCTTAAATTTATCCATTTAAAACAATGCTCGGATGTATCTTTGATATGTCCAATAGTTCCACACTATGTGAAGGTTTCCAAAGTGAATAACAACTACATCACCTTCTCCGTAAATATACTGTGGATTGGTGATAGATTGTCTTTATATAGTTGCACCACAACATTGGGCTTGGAACATTTCATCCGAGGAACAAAACAAGCTCAAAAATTTCATTGTATGCCTAAGATAATCTAACCTATGAAAGTCAAACGGTTGCCAAAAATAAGGTCTAATATTTTTATGAACACACTCAAGGACATTATGCCACCCCACCATCCCCGGCTGCCTTGGCATAAAAAGTTGAAAAAATTATCAGCTCTCCAAAACTTATTTTTGTGGCGTACCTCTCCTCAAAGTTACAGACATATTTTGAAGGTATTTTTCCCTTCAGATAGTTTTGCAAAAAAGTTTAGTATGTTTAAGACATTCTTTTACGGCCACATGTTACATGAGTCTGTTTTTTATCATCCTAAAAATTAAATAAAAGACAAAAAAATAAATAAATTATAGATTTCATAAAATGAGTAGTCTGCTGCAATTTGTTTATTTCCTACAAAAATTGAGCAATTCGGTGAGAAATTCTGAGCATGGTATGAATTTCGGCAAAAACCCCAAAAATAGAATATACCATGTTAGGAATGCATCATGTTCAAATGGTCTTCGTAGACAGAGACAGAACTGTGCTACAAAATGGACTCATATAAATACTAGTGGCAGGTAAAAAAGCGATGAGTTTTACATGTGTCTTAGTTAGAGCAAGCACCACCATAATGTATTTAAATACAATATAACCCATGTGACTATGTATTACCATTTATTCCCTAGTTAGGAGCGGGTTCCCACTCGTCTCTCTCGACATGGGTCCCATGAATACTGTTGTTTGCAACTACAGAAAAAAAACAAAATCTTTAAGTTATTTACTGTCAGAAATTTTATGTAAGTGTGGAAGAGGGGAGGGTGGAACTTTCCCTTGCCCTCTTAAGGATATTATAGCCAAGTGGTCGGATACATGTGGATAATTTTTTGACTAAGTGTATGGCTTTTATGCTAGTTCTACGGAAGAATTTTCTCCAAGCTGGTGGAAGACAATATAAAGCCCATGCTTAAAGAGGTTTGGGTTTAAGGTTTTGCTAGGATTTAAATCTTTTAACAATCTAATTAAAGACAAACCTAATAATTTATCTGAAAATGCCGAGGGGACTCAAAGGTGATCATGAAGCAATTTATATTTGGCATCTAAGACAAACCCCATCCATTTGTCATGCATATTATTATGACAACCAATATCTAATCAGACAATATACTACATGTTTGGATAACAATTGGCCTCTACCCATAAGGGAATATTTGCAAGAATGTACTAAGAGGTTGAATACTATAATAGGAGGAAAAACCTGGATTTTGAAGGAAATTATGATTGGACAAGATTTAACACATATAGGGTATGGTGAAAAGGAGACAAACACACAAAGGGAAAGGACTAATGATGTATAAGGGTTGAAATATAGAGGGTAGGGTGCAAAGGAGACAAGCACAAAGAGGTAAGGACAATAACTATTTGCAAGGGTTTGTAGTTCATATAAGTTAGTGATAATTTGTAATGTTTTGGTATGCATATGTACACAAAATGTCTATAATCATGGGGAAGATATTAATGTAATGAGTGGTGTTTTTTCATTTCTAGATTAATGGTCAATGATTAGTATTTGAGACTCTAAGTCCATATCTAGTAATTTAACCCCACATTTCTCTCACTTATGAGGTCCTAGTGACAACCCTATTGTGCTTTGGGTGAGACCTTCAGGTGCAAACCTGATTGAAAATACCAACGCAGGAGGATCATCAAATTTAATGTTAAACGTAAATCCCTCACATGAGCTATGTTGGGCCAAATTTTGGTTATGTTGTTAGGACCACATTAATTTGGTTGTAGGGGGTATTGTGAATGCTAACCATGGTGTGGCTAGAAGGACCAGTCACATATGTTAGTTTCTGATGAAAATTTTGAGTGGAAACATACGCAATGATAGACTAAATTTGTGATGCACAAGGCTTAGGTGATGGAAAGGTTGAAGGTGGTGTTGGATTCTTACAGCCTGAGATAATCAAACCCCATACTAAGGAAGATATTTTGCACACAATTGTGGAAAATGAACCCATAAGGGTTGTTATTAAGGACACATAGAGGGTGGAGGAACCTTATCTTTACAAAATCATTAAAAATTTAGGAGAGAAAGGGTGGCACAATACATAAATACTCGTGTTATGGTAAAAATTTCTCATTTGAATTGGTTTTTTGTGTATAGCCTGCAAGGTAGTGGATGAAAAGAGTGAGTGAAAGGGAATTGTCGAGGGAAAGAACACAATACTAGATGAGCATGTACCTTATATTTACTGAATATTGAATCCTTTTCCATGTTACTTTTGCAGAAGTGAAATATTTTTTAAAGAGGAGTATTTGTTAAGTAAGAAGCAAATACTTGTGAGAATTTAAGAACAAAGCAAAAGAATTCATGAAGAGAAGATGACTTCTAGTAGGATGAGCACTAGAATTGTGACATAAAAAATTTCTATGAGAATGGTTTCAAGAGGGCATGTGACGGCCCAATCACCGATGATCACTCTAGTTTACTTAGATGGAGCTATGAAGTTTCTAAAATAGCGTGGTGTAGAAGATGCAGCTAACCATTTGCATTGATGTGACATTATGTGGTGCACAAAAGGGGTGACTGTACGATAGAAAATCGACACATGACCTTCTTCGCACCCGACCTGTCGAGGTCGTGCCAAGACATCCGGTGTGGAATTGAAATGGAAGTGAAAGTGATGGCGGTGATCAAGCTAATGGGGCAACCTTATGTCTTCGACATGCAATACTGGAATCTGTGAATCTAAGGCTAAGAATGCTCTCTTAACCTGAAAGGGTGTGATGGTATGGTCTGATATGATAGCTACTCGGAGACTCCAATCGATGTCTAGTTCTTTTGAGATTATATTGGCTAGTTGCGGAACACATGGAAAGTATCTTGCAGGTGCCTCGTATGGGTTTCCAGACAAGGTCATGGAAATGGAGACAAGAGGTGTAGTGGAGCTGCAGAGACTATGGTGAAATTTTCTAGTCTTGTCCAGAAAGTCTTAGCCTGATTGGCTGCTATGTTTAACAATGAAAGTTGTGTAATAATATCAGGTGGAAGTGGTGAAGATATGAATACCAATGTGCATAAACTAGTGTCAATATCTAACTAACTAGCAGGCCCATTGGGTTGCAGGACCTGTGGGTCACAACCAAAGACTCGTTGAGGTTGAGGCCCTTGTATGGTCATGCATGAAATCAAATCCTATTTCCAAGAGCATTCCAAAAGTCATAGGCTTGATTAGCAGTTGTGTTCAATGTCTCTAACTTTCTTATTTTCTCAGCATATGTGGTAGGTGTATGTAAGATTGTCAAGCGCAAACTTGTGTCAATGTCAGTTATTAGCTCTAGCCCGTTGGGTTATGGGACCAGGGGATCAAAACTGTATGTCCTTTCTTGTTGTGGACCATTTATGGTCATGCAAGATGAATTGATTTGTTTTCAGTAAATGAACTATCTATCAAAGTAAATCTAACCTATATTTTTGGTATTTTCTCAATATATCAGAACAAAGTAGTAAAACAATCTAATCTATGGAAAATAAATGTTTTTGTTCTTTTCTAACTTTTCAGACAATGCATCTAATCTAAAAAATAAATTAAATACAAACAATTAGCTGGATGTAGCTAAATATTTTTAACGCCCTCTAAAAACTCTCATTTGAGACCCAAGAACAACCTAGGTTTAGCTAGAAGAATTATGTATTTTTTTTTAAAAGTGTTCACAACACAATTCCCAGAGTCCATTACAACAATTATTAAATCAACTTACAAAACAATAAAAGAGTAAAAGTTATCCCGAGCATAGTTAGATTATCTTCTTGCGGGGCATGGGAAGAAATTTCTCTCGGGCGCAGAAGAATTTTTTCTCCTGGGCGCGAAAGATGGGGCAGAAGAAGCTCTTTCTCTTCTTCGAAATTCAGGAGGCCATAACTTTTGATAGGGAACTCATTTTTTGGAAAATGAGAACTTTTCGGAATGCTCTCGACGTCCTATTTGCACATAAACCTTAAGAATTTAATTAGGATAAATTTTTAAGGGTTGACTTTATGAAAATGATCTGCAGGGTTTTAAAATGAAAACTGGTAACATTTGACTTATAAACTTTTTTGTTCGATTCGACCTCCTTCCTTTCTTGACATGCTAGAAAGACATGGAGGATTGCTCTTAGAGGAATTAAGGATGGATTGCAAGGTATATTTTGTTTGATTGATTTACAATTCGAATTTTCTCAATTTGACAGCAAAAACTACTGTGAAAAGGTTTGAGCCCGATTTGGAAAGGTTCTAAGAGAATTTATTAAGTGGTAAGATCTATTTGGGGTCATTTTGATCATATTAAGTTCAATTTAATGTTTCATTCTATTGTTCATTGTTGTAGGGGTCATTCTGTATATTTTAAATAAAATATTTGCTAGTTTGAAAAATTCTCTAACAAAGCTCTACAACTTCAAATTCAAATTGATCCATTTGCATTTACCAAACTTAAAAATATGAATTCATTCTAATCCAAAACTAAAATGTGATATTTGCTTCAATCAAAAGGTAGAAACAAGAATGTAATTTATATTTCTTTCAAAAACGTGCTTTTCAAACACAGAGGGTGCAATAATTCTGATTACACTTTCCAACATAGATTTCATACTATATTTCAAACACAGGTTTCCAATGAACACCAAATTATTTGGACAAGGTGAACAACTTTCATTAATTCAAAAAAAGATTTCTTTACAACTTTCTCCTTTCATTCCTCAATTTCAATATACAAAATACAATTTCCTTCTCATTCATTTAAAAACAGAAAACATAGTACATCTCTTTCACATTTAAAATTACAACTTCCATAGCCAATAAAAAACATATTTCCATCACAAATAATATACAAGGTCATCCACTTCAAAGTGGGAAAGGGTTACAATAAGAAATAGTCTCAACAAGGACTGTTAAACTTTTCTTTTTCCTTTTATCCAGAATAGCAACATGCATATCCATCCTTCTCCGATTTGATCACAACAAAAGTAGGGGAAAGACAATGCTCTCCACCCAACCAAGACATCCAATGAAAAGGAGAAGCAATCCTTCTTCATTGGCCCCCGAGCCCCAACCACAATGCAATAGAAGATGTGTTTCAACTCATGGCAACAAAGACTTTCACAACACACAAGTAGAATTTCACATTTAAAACACAGTTCAAAACAAAATGTAGTTTGCAACCACATTAAAACATAACAAACAAAACTCATGCTTCATCATGTAAACCAAAGGAGCAAGAATTTATGGGGGAAGCTACTTATGCCTCCTAAAGGGGAAATGGGTATCACCATATGAGAACAAACCACCAAAATATAACATTTCAAATGCCTGACATGCCCTTATGCCTCCCCCAAGTACCCCTTATTCCTCACATTTCCTTATGCCTCCCTAACCTCTTATGGCACTCCATAACGAGTAAAAAAATGCAAGCTATTTATTTGTAAGGTGGAACCAAAATCCCAACTACCTCCACACTTATACCTCCCTAAAATACTTATGCCTTCCATAAAATAAACCCCATAGCCTTCTCCTACACCATTCCTAGGCCATCTACCCAACAGCCCAATCAAACAATAACAAACATTCAACCAATTTACATATTCATAACAAGAAAAGAGGGTCATTTCAAGAGCCAAGATCCTACCTCTCCATAATGGAGTTTGTTCCAACTTCAAAACATCAAGCTCCACCAATGCAAACAATCCAAAAATCAACCAAGCACAAGTATGCAACAATCCCCAATATTCTCCAAAAACAAGAGCTCTCAAATCAAAAAGAAGTCACCCAAAATGAAGTGATGAAAAGTGAAGCAACCCAAAAACAAGCTAAGGAGTTCCAATAAATAGAAGAGGGAAGAGAAGAGGATGATGTGGATCCATGTAGGATGCCACTTCACACATCCTAGCTCAAACTCATAAGTCAACTACATTCTCCAATGCATAATAAATAGGTGGGTGAAAAAATATGACAGTTTACTTACACACTCAAATCAAACCCACACCCCAAATGATTGAAATTACAACATGCAAGAAAAGTGCATTTAAAACATTCAACATGACTTACAAAAATGCATAAAGAAGGGATAATTTTAACTCTCCAACCATAGGTAAGGTTGGTATATAAATTTAAGAGGTATGGGATAAGTTTAACTTTTCCCAAAAGCCTCCAAAATCAGCCTCCAAGGACAAATTCGAATTTCCAAGAAGATGAAGTGTTTCATACTCCAAAATCAGCTTACATATCTCTTACACATCACTTACACATTTCTTACAACACTTTAATTCAAGGCCAACAACTCTATTAATTACTTTCTTATGACATATTTTAATTAATTAACTTAACAACATGATTACTCACAATATTACACACCATTTTATAATTAATGAAAGGGGTCAAAGCACCACTAAATAAACACATGCAAACATTAACAAAGGGACCAAATAAAAGAGAATACATAAAATCCCTTGGTCACATTTAAAGCTGACCCGCCCCCCATGGGAATCCCTAACACCATCAAATACACACAAACAAATACAGTTGTCATGGTGACTTTGTTGAATTCATCTAGAATTCCAAAGTGGTTGGTCTACAATCCCCCGATGTTTTTTGTGATATTTTAAACCTGTAAAATACAAATACCTCTGTGGCCTTATGGCCATATCAGAACATCCAAATGAATATAAGTGTACTTTCAAGATCATCAATATATATGTGAATCACAACAACCATCAAGACAATCAACAATATCACTTACAATTTCATCAACAACTATATCATCATCAATTTTAATTCAATTTTCATTTTCTAGGTCTACTCAAAATATCCAAATATCATAACTCCGAACAACATCTATAATATAGCTATGTCAAACAGTATATCAATTTAAATATATAAAATTTCTCTAATAATCATCATGCATCATATAAGAATCAAAGTCAACAATAATCCATGCTCTAACATCTAACATCATACTAAATCAAAACTATAACAATGTCCATAATATAGTCAGTAGTATCATGATTAGTATCAAAAGGTGTCAAAGGGAAGTGGGAACTACACTATTTGTGCAGATGTATGAATCTAAATCTAAAAATCTTATTCTAATTCAATCAAAATCCTTCCAACCCTACCTCATAAGTGAAGAACAAATCATAACCCTAATAGAGCTATTGTTCCCCCCAGCTTCCCTGGTAATGTTGAAGAGACAACTTCCTATTGATTTGAACTACTTGAAATTATCTAGCTAATTGAAATGAATTGTTTCTCTACTCTATTTGATATGCAATTGAAATAAACAATTTGTAATTGACAATTTGATAAATAAAGCAAAAAAATACACAACGCCAACCTGGAAGAGCAAGAACCTTGAAAATCCAGTAGTATCAAGATCTGTCCCCTCAGTTCTTTCTTTTCGTTCTCTAAGTGTTCATGTGAGTCCAAAGGATTGGGAATGCAAAAACAACAACAAGAGGATGGCGCTTAAGCAATGGAAACTTGGAAACAATCTGGATGCAATGCAAGTAGAAGAGAGATAGCACAAGAGATTTGAACTTGACTATGCAATTCCTATCAAGATTATGACAACACAACAATGCAAGATACACAAAATTCTCAGGCCTTTTGCTTGAATACAAGTATTGAATATATAGGAATGGAGGCTAGAAGGTTACTTCATGCACAAAGCAAGCAGAATCAGTTCCAACTAATTAAATCTTAGTTAAAATAGAAGGAGGAAGGAGAACCAAGCAAACAAAGATATTTTTAGCCAATTTGGCTCACAGATGCATGTAAAAATGCAAACTTAAGTTAATCATCGCATGTTTAAAACACGCGTGACGAATATGGAAAAAGTGAGAAGGACTACCGCCTTGCGCAGGGGCAGCGGTCCTGACACTAAAGGCCAAAACAAGCACAGAAAGAAACGAGGAGATGGAAAAATACATGGAAAAGTTAAGTAAGGTTATCTAGGCTACAAATATATACTATGAATGGGTTTTTGGAGCTCAAACACCTTCTTGAAAGGATTTTGAATCATCATTGGGGACTTTTGTAACCATTTTCCCGACAATATAGCACGTGTAATTTTGGGTTCGTACATATTTCCCCCTCAGAGAAGCATCTTAGCCATGAAAAGGCGTAAAACATGGAGTTCGATTATGGCATTCACAAAATGGGGAGTTAGAATCTATACCTAACACGCCCTTGTGTCGAAACATTTCGTCCAAGCTCTCGCTCCCTGCAAGAAGGAGAAGAGAATCAAGTGCACATAGATAAGATATCGGAAAATAAACACTAAACCAAATCAGAACATCCAAATGAATATAAGTGTAATTTCAAGATCATCAATATATATATGAATCACAACAACTGTCAAGACAATCAATAGTATCACTTACAATTTCATCAACGACTATATCATCATCAATTTTAATTCAATTTTCATTTTCTAGGTCTACTCAAAATATCCAAATATCACAAGTCCAAACAACATCTATAATATAACCATGTCAAACAGTATATCAATTTCAATATATAAAATGTCTCTAATAATCATCATGCATCATATAAGAATCAAAAATAAACAATAATCCATGCTCTAACATCTAACATCATACTAAATCAAAACTATAACAATGTGATAAGAACTTTGCATATAATAAATCAATAAATTGCAGAAGATAACACAAAACAAGATATATGGGGGGCCAAGATGCCCTAATATCAATATATTCAGAATAATACCCTTAAGGTAGGGCAACACCATACAATGCTCCTTAAGGAAGGAGTAACTCCACAATCTCCCAAGATGGGAATCCACTTCGAGGGGGACACCTCCAATATACCTCTACCAAGTAGAAGACTCAACCCACTCATACATCCATCATCTCTCATAATGATACTCACATCCTTTAAATAGGATGGGTAACATCTAATCCCAATGTAGGCCGACCCATTACCCAATATAATTAATTCCTATGTGAGCCCATATAATAACTAAGGCGATGTGTGCCACATGTTGGCATCTCCATCAACCCATATACATTATAATATTATATCCCATGTGAACCCATATATAACTAAGGGGATGTGTGCCACATGTCAGCATCTCCATCAACCCATATATATTATATTATCATATCCCAAGGTACATAGCATTGCCTCCCTCTTTGACATGTTTCATCCCCGAAACATAAGAAGAAGCCATATAATGAGTGTGCTTTAAATTATGGCATACTTGTCACCATGCTCGATCATCTAACCACCCATATGAAATCCTAGTGGGTGATGTTGCTCCAAACCTGATTCCATATTCCATTGTGCTCATCTGATTCCATCCTGGTCCATATGTGTTCCTCCTCGGCATCCATGTGTATCCATAATAATTATTCCTATGATTCCATTTCATATAATTGTTTCTCCATTGATTCTGTTTATAGCCTTGATAATTGCTCCTCCAATTCTCTGTATATCTATATAGATTGTTGCCCTTATGTGCCCTAACATGATAAGAACTTGTATAGCCAAAATTAGTACTCCTCCAATTCCCTGTATATCCATATAGATTTCTTCCCTTGTGTGTCCTAGCATGTCTCCATGATTTTTTCCTCTCATGATGATGTGGGTGTATATATGGTGCAACCTTAGTATGCTCAACCTTATCAATCTTTTCTTCCACTTTCTTTTCCTCTTCCAACTTGTTTACTATTTCTTTTTTCTCTTGAGTAGAGAAACTATTTTTTACTTTTTCATCATGTTCTTCATCCTCTCCTTCTGATTCATCCTTATTCCCTTCTTCATTCATCTTCATGATCCAATTTTACATTACTTTTTTCCTTGCTAAGTGTGATATCTTGCAATGTAATTTTCTTTCTCTTGTACCATAATTTCATGAATTTATTTTGCACATTAATATTAATTTTCCCAATGTCTCTAACCAAGGATATCCAAGAACAATATCCATACCATCCATATCTAAAGCATAAAAATCTGAATGTAAAACATATTTATCCATAGAAAGCTTTAAATCTTCAAAAACTTGAATCTGTTTACCATCCATTTGAGATTCCTTGATATGCTTTGTTTGCACATGTAGATTGTTAGCTACATCCATATTGATGAAGTTATATTTACTGCTAGGGTTTATGGAAATA
Source organism: Taxus chinensis (assembly GCA_019776745.2). Classification (NCBI taxonomy): domain Eukaryota; kingdom Viridiplantae; phylum Streptophyta; class Pinopsida; order Cupressales; family Taxaceae; genus Taxus; species Taxus chinensis. Next base: position 104,819 of record JAHRHJ020003222.1, read on the forward strand.
ATTACCTTTTTTCTTTGAATGCACCCTTCAAACTGAAATATTGAAGCTTCCTTCCTTGGAGATGCACTATCATGTGTAGCAACTTCATCATCAACATTTTCTTCTTCTTCTTCTTCTTCTTCTTCTTCTTCTTATTCTTCTTCTTCTTCTTCTTCTTCTTCTTCTACTGCTTCTTCTTCAAAATTGTGTTTCTTTTTTGTTTCCCATCTAGCTAAGAAAATATCCTCCATTTCCTCCCAATCCCAATCTAATAGATCTATATCCAAATAAGAATACCAATGTCGCACTTTCCCACCAAGATGAAGATAAAAACTAACCCATACTAAACATTATTCAAAATACATTTGTTTAAATTGTATCCACCATTTTTTTGCATCAATTTCCCCATTACCATAGAAAATTGGTATATCCATGATGCATAAAAATTAGGGTTTCACAAACTTACTCCTTTGACCAATATTTGACCTGATGATTTCGTCAATCATTCAGCCTCAAATCTGAAACCACAAAGAAGTAACCCCTACTAAAATTTTGAGATATTTCCGAATATGTAAAAATTCAAAAAAACCTCGAAAATTGCAGCCTATGGAGCAAAATAGTGAAAAACAATAAAACTCGAAATAACTTCTGTCAAAATAGATCCAAAAATTCTGAAATTTTAGTGGTATCACCATTTAATATATTCATCAACCCAAATAAAATTATTTCCTAATTCGTTATTATTTAGAAGATATAGATGAAACCTTAGAATTAGGGTTTCAACCCTAAAATGGACATAACGTTTGCAAAAAACCTCCAAAAAATCTGAAATTTGGAGGGAAGATTTATTAAACTATGTAACCAATCCCCAAAAAAATATCTGAAAAATTCCAATTTGATCTCAAGATATAGATGAATCACCAACATTAGGGTTTCATCCCACAAATTGCCCGGATCACTGCTTTGATACCACTTGATAAGAACCTTGCATATAATAAATCAATAAATTGCAGAAGATAACACAAAACCAGATATATGGGGGGCCAAGATGCCCTAATATGCAATATATTCATAATAATACCCTTAAGGTAGGGCAACACCATACAATTCTCCTTAAGGAAGGAGTAACTCCACAATCTCCCAAGATGGGAATCCACTTCGAGGGGGACACCTCCAATATACCTCTACCAAGTAGAAGAATCAACTCACTCATACATCCATCATCTCTCATAATGATACTCACATCCTTTAAATAGGATGGGTAACACCTAATCCCAATGTAGGCCGACCCATTACCCAATATAATTAATTCCTATGTGAGCCCATATAACTAACTAAGGGAATGTGTGCCACATGTCGGCATCTCCATCAACCCATATACATTATAATATTATATGCCATGTGAACCCATATATAACTAAGGGGATGTGTGCCATATGTCAGCATCTTCATCAACCCATAAATATTATATTATCATATCCCAAGGTACATAACACAATGTCCATAATATAGTCAGTAGTATCATGATCAGTATCAAAAGGTGTCAAAGGGAAGTGGGCACTACATCCCCCTCCCCTTAGACTCGACTTCCTCCTGGAAGTCACTAGAACAAATGGGGAAACTAAACTCGTAACAATGTAGCATCCTCCCAAGTAGCTGCAGTCTCATCAAATCTATCCCACCACACTCGCACATGATCAATCTATCTACCTCGAAGGCCCAGGGTCCTGCTATCTATAATGTGAATGGGCTCCACCATCACCTACCCCTGATATTACACCTGTAATGTGGTCCAATCTAGCACATGAGAAGGATCAACAATGTATCTCCTAAGTACTGAAACATGAAACACATCATGTACGTGAGACAAGTTAGGTGGCAATGCTAGACGGTAGGCCAAAGGGTCGATACACTCCAAGATCTCAAAAGGACCCATGAATCTAGGAGCTAACTTAGACCCTTTTCCATAACGGATAGGGCTCTTATGTGGTCTGACATGAAGGAACACCTTCATGCCCACATCAAAACTATGGTTAGTCCTATGTTGATCTACATACTTCTTCTGCCTGTCCTGTGCCTCCTGCAGTCTTTGTCTGATCAAAACCATCTACTGCTCCATGTCTTGTAACAAATTTGGTCCAAGAGAAACCCTGTCCCAACTAAGAGGTGTCCTACACTCTCTTTCATACAAAGCCTGAGAAGGTGCCATGCCTATAGAAATATGAAGACTATTATTGTAAGCAAACTCCACCAAGTACAGGTACTCCTCCCACATCGACTGATGATCCATAACATACATCTTGAGCATATCTTCTAAAATGTGATTCACCTACTCCGTCTGTTCATCTGTCTCAGGGTGATATATTGTGCTGAAATTGATCCTCATCCTGAGGGCATGTTGCATGGTAGTCCAAAATTGGGAAGTATACAAAAGATCGCAGTCACAAATAATCTTCCGCAGAATCCCGTGCAACCTGACAATCTCATCCAAATAAACATGTGCCACTGCACTAGTTGTATAAGTGGTCTTCACCGGAGAAAAATGAGCCACTTTTGTCAATTTATCCACTGTGAACATGATGGCGTCGGGGTGATATCTCAAAATCGGTAGCCCAACAACGAAGTCCATGGAAATGGTGTCCCACTGCCACTCTAGTATAGCATGAGGAAAAAGAAGGCCAACTAGATTTTGATGCTCAGCCTTCACTTTCTATAACTTTAAACAGCATGACACAAACTGAGCCACATCTCTACAAAGTCCTCTCCAGTGATACAATTGTTTCAAACTAGTGTGCATCTTCTTCATCCCAGGATGGGTTGAATAGGGTGCACGATGTGCCTCTGTCAAGATGTCCTGCCTTAAGCCTCCGTCACTAGGAACATAAATCTGACCTCTGTGACTAAGAATTCCATTTTCCTCTAAATAGAAACCATCAAAATTCCCCTCAAGGATTCTTTAAGATTCGATCTCCGCTCTCGCTATAATGTAGAAGTTGTCAAGAGGAAGCTACTGTAGAATTCTGCTCCACAAGTCTGTGCCCACAAAAGTGGCCATAACAACATGTCTCTGTCTACTGAGAGCATTTGTAACCACATTCTCCTTTCCTCTCACATACTCTATCTCCATATCATACTCACAAAGAAACTCCATCCAACGCCGCTGACGAGCATTGAGATTGGGCTACGTGAAGAGGTGGCGAAGACTCAAGTGATCAATCCTGAGTATGAATCCCCTGCTAAGAAGAAAGTGTCTCCATTAAACCAAGGCATGAACCACTCCTGTAAGCTCAAGATCATGAGTCGAATAATTGATCTCATAATATTTGAGTTTGCGAGACTCAAAGGCCACCACTCTACCCTCCTGCATCAATACACCTCCAAGTCCTGCCAAAGAAGCATCCGTGCATACGAAAAACTCACCATGTGGATATGGGACTGCAAGAATGGGTGTTGTTATGAGGCACTCCTTCAGTGTCCTGAAGGCCTGCTCACATCTATCTGACCAATAAAACTTCTTCCCTTTCCGCTGAAGGGAAGTAATGGGGTGTGCAATCTATGAGAAGTCCTAAACAAATCTCCTGTAATAACCTGCTAACCCCATGAAGCTACACACCTCTGTCATAGTAGTGGGTGCTGGCCAATCCATAATAGCTCTAATCTTGGAAGGATCGACTGTGATACCTTCCCCATAAATGATGTGGCCCAAATACTGCACCTCTGTCTGAAAGAATGCACACTTCTCCAAGTTCCCGTAAAGCTGCTGCTCACAAAGACACTTAAGAACTTAGCGAAGGTTGCCCTTCATGCTCCTCACATGTACATGAGTAAATTAAAATGTCATCAAGGAAGATGAGCACAAAGCAATCTAAGAAAGTCCTTAATACCCCATTCATCAAACTCATAAATACTGCAGGGGCATTCGTTAAACCAAAAGGCACCACTGTGAACTCATAGTGGCCATATCTCGTACAGAAAGCAGTCTTATGAATATTCACCTCTGTAATCCTCAGCTGATGGTAGCCTAACTTAATATCAATCTTAGAGAAAACTATGGCTCCCTTCATCTGATCAAACAAATCATCTATGCATAGGGGATAATGATTCTTAATCATTACCTTGTTCAGCTGGCGGTAATCAATACACAACCGCAAGAATCCGTCCTTCTTCACAAAAATCACCGATGTACCCCAAGGGGATACACTAGGACAGATTAGGCCTTTCTCCAAAAGGGCCTTAAGATGCAACTTGAGCTCACAGAGCTCTGGTGTAGTAATCCGATAATGTGCTCGTGAGATAGGATCTGCTCCCGGAACCAGATCTATATGAAAATCTATCTCACGTGGGGGTGGTAACCCCGGTAGCTCCCCTTGAAAGATATCTAAGAACTCTCTCAAAATGGGATGGTCATCTAGCGATGGTCCACTAGACCCATCCTATGATTGGTCACTGACTGTAACAACATACATCTGACAACCCCATTTCACACACCGCTTAAGCTGCATAGCGGAGATGGTGTGAATGGAGATAGGTCTCCTGACCCCAGCTATCACTGACTCAACTCCTAGATCGTCTTCATAAGATATAGACTTATGGTAACAATCCATCCTGGCCCTATGTGCAGACAACCAATCCATACCCAAGATGACTCCATACGAGCCCAAAGGATACGAAGATCCAAGGTAGTGGTGAAAGGTCCCAAATCCACTACACACTCCTTAACTAAGGAGTCTACAGAGATCTTGGCTCCAGAAGCCATCTCAATGTCCCAACTAAGACCCTACCTAACTACCACCAACTTGCATAGATCTAAAAATATTGTGCAATAAAGGAATCTGAAGACCCAGAATAAAAAAAATGGAGGTAGGAATACCACCAATGCTACATGTAGTCTCAATCATGGTACTCTGATGCTCAACCTGGCGGTTCTCGACCGCTGCATAGATCTGATGACTGCGTCCCATGTCACCAACGGTAGGCTCTAAGATTTGTGTCTTACCCTTGTTATTTGGGTTCTGAGGGCAGTCTCTCCAAAATTTCCCATCAATGCCACAACCAAAACAACCGTCTGATCCTCTCCCATGTGTAGCAGGTCCGACCGGTACTCTGGAGGTCTATGGTGTGGATCCTGATGATCCAACTATGGTCTATTGTGATCTCTGTTGGTGAGCTCCTACTGACTGAGCTCTAGGTGCTCCCTATGTCCTAATGGGACCCCTAGGAGGAGGCCCCATACTCTGACCCCTTTGTGCATCAAATATTTGTGGAGGTCTATAAGGTAATTGGGACTGCTATTGCTACTGTGGTCTAAAAGATGACCATGTTGAACCCTGTCCACCATGAGGAGGAGAAGCTAACCCCCTCGATCTACTATCCTGCATCTGCTGGATGCAGCTCCGGACTCGGTCTCTAGTCTGTTGGGTCTTTCCCCGAGTCTCCTCTGCTATATAGGCCTTCTCAATGGCCTCGAGCTAATGTATATGGACAATGGATCCGAACTGCACCTCCAATGTCAATATTCAGGCCCCAGATGAATCTGTGGATTCGTACCTGCTCATCCTGCATGTAATCAACATACTGGAGTAGATCCAGAAATCTACTCTCATACTCAGCCACTGTAAGAGATGCCTGTCGGAGGTCATGAAACTCATCTATCCTCTGCTGTATGAACCTACTGTGATAAATATCTTCTCCTGAAACACTCCTCAAAGAGCTCTCCAGGTAACTATCTCAGAATCAACATGGAGCTTTTGCTCCTCTGTCCTCCACCAAACACCTTGTTCCATCCCTCAGAAGATGGATCGCAACACGATCTTTCGTGTTGCTAGAACAAGGGAAGAGCTTGAAGCACCCGCTTAAGCTCACCAACTAGGCCTTTGCCTGAAATCCACCTACATCACCAGGATAATGAGATGGTCGTAGCTTCAGGATCTCCCTAATGTGGTCTGAAGCTGTAGTCTGACGACCCCTAGGCCTCCCTGCAAGCTCATCCCTAAGCCTAGGGCTCTGGGATCTATCTCTGTGTCTTGAAACTAGGTCTCCCTATCCCCTCTATGGTAACTCTGCTCTGACTGACTCCACGTGGGATTTCTCTCCTCTATGCTCCTCGCTATGCCGAGGAGATGCACGAGCCTTAATGGATGTCACCCTATCATGTCTGACTGGGCGTGCTCCTACGGTCCCTCCACATAGAGTGGCATTAACATCCTGAGAGTGTCTGTAAAATTTGTGGTAGGATATGTGCTACATACATGATCTAGTGGTGGTAAGTCTAGGTCTATGTGAAAGGACCCATCGTCCTGTCCGTGCCTCCAGCATAGACCAAGGCGAGAGTTAGTTCATTATCCTAGGTTTTTTATTCAATTTTTCCATGTTTACTAAAATATGAAATTTCCACACAAAGTTGTTTTCTAGATTAAAAAGTGTGCTAAGTTTAATATTGTACTAGATTTAAAATTCATATCTCAAGTCTTCTAGTGTGCCCAAGGGTCCAAGATTTGAACCCACAGCTCTAATACCAAGTGTAACACCCTCTAAAAACTCCCAGTTGAGACCCAAGAGTAACCTAGGTTTAGTTAGAAGAATTATGGAATTTTTTTTTAAAGTGTTTACAACACAATTCCTAGAGTCCATTACAACAATTATCAAATCACCTTACAAAACACTAAGAGAGTGAAAGTTATCCTGAGCACAATTAGATTATCTTCTTGTGGGGTGCAGGAAGAAATTTCTCCCAAGTGTGAAAGAATTTTTTTCTCCCGGGCGTGGAAGAAACTTTTTCTCCCAGGCGCGAAAGACAGGGTGGAAGAAGCTCTTTCTCTTCTTCGAACTTCAGGAGGCCATAACTTTTGATAGGGTGTAGACACCAAAATTGGGTCACACTCCCCTTGGTCCCTCGAAAAAATAACCAACTCGAACACACTCACCTAACCATGGCCCCTTTCACCCCACTCTAATATTAATTTAATTAATTAAATTAAATTAATTCATGATCTCATAATATCTATTATTTAAATATCCTAATTGAGATAATGCCCACACACCCACCTCACCTGTACACCTTATCTAGCCACCTCACCCTAAGACCTATTCTTAGTATGTTGCCATAACTAAATAAGACCTACCTAAACCTTAAAAATCAAATCCTACATTCCCTCTAACCACATTCCCGCCCATTAGAAAGGAAGCTTCCATTCTAATTAGCGGGGAAAAATGAACAAGATCCAATAAAATCAAGAGGATCTTCCCATTTTTTAGTAAACCTAGGAAATCTCTCCCTAATAGACGCCGGTTACCCTAAAGCCCGGTCAACCCGAAACCGTCGTCAGATTACCATTTATTCCCCAAAACAACCTTATTTCAAGGTTGGCACATTTTTGAGAGCAAGCGACAAAACCAGAGCTACATGCAAGCAAAACTAGCATTCGTACATGCATCAGAGCATTCACAACCAACATCATAAGTGATCACAGAGCCATTTGCATTCACAGAAGCATCCAGGGAAGCACCATCACCACATCAAACTCCATCCATCTGATCAACTGCCATTGCCATCCAACCACCAAGCTCATACAACAGTAAGTGTTTTGTTAACCAACATTCATCTACTGTCATTTTAGTAGGTTCTATTACCTCTGTTATCAGTTTCTACTTGCATTCCCATTCACCCATCATTTATCTTCATGCAAACCTGATCATCCCCTCACCCACACCATTGAATTGCCCATACCCAGTTTTTAAATATCCATGAGTATACCTAAGACCTACACAGAACTTGCCATTGCTCTCTCCATTTCCATTTAACCTCATATCTTTCCTCACATCAAGATTTTGATAAGTTTCCTCTATCCCGACCATACCAACGCCGGTTACCCACAACCTTCACCGGTTCACTTAAACCGACATCGGTCATACCAGACCAACGTCGGTCTCTGTGTTTTTACCCTCAGACCAAGAACAGAGCCTAAAATCCCCACCAAATACCCAAAACAACCCAAAACCAAACCCTGATCAGTACTAGTACTCTGACAGAGACCTTGACCTTCAGATTCAATCATAGCTTAGCCTGTTGTGAACGAATCTGCTTATTGTAGTTGAATGAGATATCTAAATCATTTTAACTATAATAGGATTTCATTTATTGTTAACATTGAATTATTTTAAACAGTGGATTAACAGCCTTTGAGGGAGTATCACACTTCCTGGATCTAGCATACGCTATGCAGTCCACTAGATATACTATTTAACTTCTATTTTTTGGTCTTGTTTTCTATTTCAGGTAGTTTATCCTAGCCAAAAGGAAGCTCTCACGATCAGCTATGGATCAAGAAGTCATACGCGCAACAACCTTCAACTAGCTTTAACATGTATTCCTCCTAGCCCATTTACCCTTATCTGTTTCGTCAATATTCAAAGAAACACTCTAGAATCAGGTGAAACAAAGGGAACTCAGTTTTTGGCAAACGAGAAATTTTCGGAAAGCTCTCAATGACCTCTTTGCACAAAAACCTTAAGAATTTAATCAGGATAAAGTTTTAAGGGTCAATTTTACGAAAATGATCTACAGGATTTTAAAATGAAAACTGGTAACATTTGACTTATAAAATTTTGTTCAATTCAACCTCCTTCCTTTCTCAACATGTCAGACAGACATGGATGATTGCTCTTAGAGGAATTTAGGATGGATTTCAAGGTATATTTTGTTTGATTGAAGTTAGACAGGTATAAGTCGTCTAAACATGAAGGAAGAGGAGTGGAAGGGGCCTTGCACACTGGAAGTGGAAGGGATGCTGGTGCAATGACTGCATGAAGCTGAGAAGGAGATTGCTTAGTGTCTGATGAGATGTGGGAAGTGTCAACACTCTCTGGAATAGGGAGAGTAGGAGAAGAGTCCTCTGTAGTACTCTCTACATCAGAACTGGGTGCATAATCCTCGTCATCAAAAGAGTAACCAAGCGAGTTTGTGTCAACAAAAATGCCTTCACATTAAGAAGAATGGGAGACCATTGGATCAACAACAATGACGACGACGACAATTGTAATGTCCCCTTTCCTATGCCAAAGGCCTAAGGGCCAATCCGAGTCCAAGCCTTGGTCATACCCAAAGGGATGTGGACGCTGGGAGCTATTAGGTATGAATATCTAGTCCATTTTGTTATAATTCTTCATTGACATACACAAAACGGTGTGTTGGAAGGACTAGATGTTACGTTTTGTCGTTAGGAAGGGGCCACATGGTACTAATATTCTAATTTTATGTTTGGGGGTCATTTTTGGACCATGTCGACTTAAAAATGGAAAAGTAACTTAAGTTACTTTTATTTTATTGGCCCTTCCAAGGGAAAAATGTGACTAGGGTTTATTGGGGCTCTTTTGCCTTGGAGAAGTTATATAAGGAGTTGGGGGAGAAAGAAAAAGGACTTTTGCATACATAATTATTTTCATTCACGTGCAACTGCTGTTTGGAAATCTACAGCTTGTGGAGTGAAATCCCACAGGAACCCTAGCTTCGGTGGTGAGAGATCCATCCCTACCTAGCAGGGCATTCTTCGGTAGTGAGAGATCTACCCTAGCTTGTCATTTTGGAGCTATTTTCAGGGCTGTTTTACAGAGATATTTTCAGAGGTTTCAGAGGAAGGGTTTTGAGGGTTTTAGGGGCATTTGAGGAAGATAATTAGAGGGTTTTAAATCATATTTACGATAACTTTTTGGGTAGGGCTTAACATCACTTTGAAGGCATCTTCATCAATTTCCAACTCTTTTCCAAGCTAGGTGACTTGTTTGGAATATTGCAGCCCTTATTTGGAGGGTTTCCAGTTGGCCATTTTCATATATGAAGGTTGAAATATCATCTCCTGTATTTGTAAATGTTATTTCCAAAGTCTCATAATTTTTGCACTTGTATTTGGAGAGTTATGAATGTTAGAAGTTCTCCAGCTGTCTAGGGCATGTTGTAACTTTATGGCAGCATTTTATTATTTGAAAAATTCCAAAAACAGTTTTCTTGTGTTCTTTATAATATTAGCAAGCTCTCTTTAAATTTTCAAGTAATTCGGGTGGATTTTTGGGAGGTATTAATTTTCTGTAGTTCGTTGCCCTAATTATAAAAATATGCAAAAATCAATATTTTATTTGGCTGTAAATTTTCAATATTTTTTCGCATTTTTAAGTGGTATCCCACAAGGGATATTTCAACAATATGTGAAGGGTCTCTATTGAGGGACTGAAAGATGCTCCAGATGTAGTGGGGAGGATCTGAATCTGCCACGTGAAACTAGAGAGGTCTGGAGACATGCATCATCAAGTGACCAAAAACATGGTCATAAGTGAAGAGAAAGTCCTCTAGATGGAGATGATCAGTGGGTGTTGAAAATAGCCCAATTAAGAAGTGTGAAAGACCCTCGTGGGTGAAGTAGCATTCCATGGAAGCATGCCAAGCTAAATAGTTCACTCTCCCAAGAAGAACTGGCGAAGGCTGTAAGGTGATCATTCAAATCTCAAGTTTAGAACGAGCATCCTCCATGATGTAGAAGCAAAAGCAAAATGTGTAAGGTACATAAGAAGAAGGGTGCAAGAATTTAAGATGTCGAACTTAGCCAATAATGTGTTTGCAAGAAAAATGACACCCGAGAAAAGAGCAATGATAACCCCCCTTATCTGCAGCATTGGATAGTGTGTGACTACAATAGAGTGCGATCATGCGACATCGGACAATTGACCACTTACCTCGCAGTAGGTGAAAATTCATGTGAGAGTGGATGACACAATGGGGTTCTAATCGGAAGCAGAGGAACACAAGCAATCATGCACAAAAGCACGCAAGTGACAAGGTACAAAACATTACACAACGTGAGAAAATAGGCGTTTCACGACGCAAACAAGAAGGCTCTCTTGTTGCAAGGCTATGGTTGGCGTGTCCACTAGCTGTAGGCAAAGAAGAGTGCTACAATGACGAGCCAAAAAGTGGCCCAAAAATCCTAATAACCCTATACGGAGGCCCGAAAAAAAGGTACTGCCCCCTATAAGCACCTAAAAAAAGGTACCTCCCCTTTGTACAAGTGAATTTTTTTTTGTTTTCATAATATTCCCCCTTTACAATGTGCAAAAAAGGGAAAATAAAGGGGGTTCGAAGGGGTGTGAAGGGCTCTAAGGGTGGTTTGAAATAGCTCAGTGGTGTAAAAATCCAACTCGACGAGCTACAAGCGGAGTTGGTAGTGAGATGCAATGGGAGAGAACTCGAATGGGTGGGAGTGGGTAAATGCCGCGTGGAGATCCGGATGAGCTGTGGAGAACAACGAGTCATGCAACCAATGCACCGAGTCAACGATAGAGGAGCCTATGTTGACGAGGCAGGTTAGAACTGCAATGATAAAATTTGAAGGGCTAGTCCCAATTTCATTGTGAAGGGAAAATATTGGACCAACCCTTCAACCATGAAAAGTAGTATAATCATTTCACACTTCATATGAAAAGAGTAAATCAATCATACATGTCACAAAAATTGAACACTTTTTACAAAGAGAGATTTTATTTTTTAAATGGGTGATTTTACAAATTAAAAATGTCAATGTATTGTATCTAATAAGAGTGTCTCCCCTTAAAATAAAATAAATTTCATTTCGTAAATAATGTAATGAATAAGTTATATTGTGAGATCCAATAAAAAATTTAAAATTAAACTCTCTAATCAACATTGAAATTACGAAGTGACAAACTAAAATTTTAACACTCATGATGAGCCTAAAAATTAATGACAACACAAGGTTCTTTTACTCAAATTTAATTTGCTAAATATAAGAGAAAAAATAATTAGTTGTATAAAAAAAGTCATGTTTCATCTAATAAATAGTATCAAGAAAAATATCAAACTACCAAAGATAAGATAAGATAATATAATACATAATAATATTAATGTGAGCAACACATGACCACCAAAAGTAGGCTCCCTTCAATGGGATACTGAAACACATGATACAAAGTCATTACAAACAAATTGATCAAGCTTCAAACCCAAACCGAGTCAAATGTTCTTGATAAGTACATTAATTATTTTTAAGAAGAAGAAGAATTAGAAGGACGCAATAAAATATTGAAAACACATCTAAACTTCCAGAAGAGGAATATTTTTATGAAGGTAAAAAATAAAAAAGAGAAGATTTTATATAGGAGCAACTTCCAAAAACTCACCATCTATTTGTCTAATGCACGGGGGTTTCACTTAGTAAAAGAATGGTATAACACGTGCATTCGAAGGCTATTAAATAATACCCTTAATTCTAGTTTCTATCTCTAATTATTCAATTGATAATATCCCCTCCTGTTATTGTATTAGAATGAAAATACCCCCTATTTTTTCCATATACCTTACTCGTTTTTCAATTACAATTTTATTTACCCCTTTTTATTTCCACCCTAATTTATTAGACAACAAATATATTACATTTCCCACTCATTATTTTTGAAACACAAAATGAGATACAAGTCAATTACAAGACAAATTGATCAACATTCAAACCTTTATTTAGACCGAGTCAAATAATTCTTGAAAAGTATTCATTACCATTAGTTTGAAAAAAAATCTTATTAAATTAGTAATAAAACGCTCCTATTGAAAACACTTATCTAAACTTCAAAAAGAAAATATTTTTATAAATAAAAAACAATAAAGAAACATATTTTATATAAAGAACTTCCAAAAACTCACCATAATTATTTGTCTAATGAAAGCGGTTTTTGAGCCTTTTTATTCTTCCATGCATCATAAATAGAATTCCAATCTACCTCATTTAGAGCATGAGGTGCACAAAGAGATAGAAACATTAGCATATCCAATGTGCTCAAAGAAAGCTTGGATCTATCATCATTCTTTATCCTATTTAACTTTGAAAACCCTCTTTCACATACGATTGTGCTTGTTGGAATTACAAGCATAGTTTTCCAAAGTTGCATCAAACATGGAAACCCTTCAAACCATTCAGGCTCACAACCACATAGATCCCATGCTCCAAACATATGTTTTTTGGGGTATGATCTATACATAGTACAAATAAATTCATCCATCTCACCCAAAAATTTAACATTGTCCACAATAGGTGAGTTTCCAACACTAAATTTGTCACATAAAGATGTTAACCATATTTTTGTTTGACGATCTCTATCTTCTATCTCCCCATAGTAATTATGAGGACTGAAAAATTTAGCAGCATTAAATATAGGTAAATCTGTGAATCTTGTATCAAGAGAATCAATTACCTTAACTATAAAGTTTTTTCCCAATTCAATGCAATCATCTAGTGTCCCTGATCTTTGTGACTTAGGCAAGCTCTCAAATCTCAATGCATGTACATGTAATGTACCTATTCCATCTGCAAACTCAAGAGATCCTCCTTGTGCCCTGGTTAGAAAAGATGATGTATGTAGAGTACCTGCCCCAAATATGTCTCTTTGAAATCTCCTACGAAGCATGTCAATTGTGATATCTAATGTAGTCCCAATGGAAGTAATGTCAATATGATCCTCTTGAAATTTTTTATTCAACTTATTTAACTCAGTAAGTACATCTGCAAGTAAATGGATGCAAAATTGTACCTGAAATATTGTTGCCAAATCATACATTTTTTTCTCCTCTAATTCCCATTCTTTCAACAAAGCAGGCATGAGTTTGACAAGTCTTTCCATGACCTTTCCTCTAGAAAGCCACCTAATTTGATGAATTTGTAACACCTCCAACCTGCTGATTTGAAATGACTCCATCAACTATCTCAATGCTCCATGTCTTTTAGTAGATTTTCCAAGCCATGAATATATTTTATTTGCAAATTTATCAATAAACTGTAACTCTGGAAAATGAGATGAAGCATCATTTACTGCTAATGTTTCTCGATGAGCTATGCAATGAATATATAATAAATGCAGAGCATATCGACGAAGCTTTGTGGACAAAACTTCACGAATTCCTCTCATGGAAAACACCCCATCAGATCCAGATCCAACTAACTTCATTAAGGATAAATTCATCTCTATCAAAAGAGTGACCACAACATCATACATAGCTTGAGCTGTTCCATCCTTTATTTCAAGGAGCCGTATAAATTTTGTTACACATTGACCTCTTCCTCCATTTGTCAAGTATGCAATATAAATAATCAAATGTTGTTCCATAGTACGATCAGTGCTTTCATCAACTAAAATAGAGTAAAATGGACTATGAAATATCTCATCTTTCAAATTTTTCCAGTAAACCTCCTTAGCAGCTTGTAAAAACTCTTTTCCAGATGTTGTATTTGTATATGCAGAATATTCATCTGTGAGAGGCATGTGTGGAGTTCCTTTATACCTGTTCAAGTCACAAATTGGCTTATAGAGCTCCAAAGATAAATCATGTATGGAAACAAAATACATATTTTCCATCACTGATATGATTCTCTCCTTCTCAACATCTACCACGAGTTCTATGTGTTTAGTGATTGGAATGCTACTTTGTTTATTTTCTCCCTCCAAACGTTGTGATGCAAATTTATGAGGCTCTGATTCTGCATGGGTAAGAAGGCCACTACCTTGAAGGCTGGTACTTCCATCTTCAGCAAATGGAGTATCTCTCTTATATTTGACACACCAAGAACATTTTATCCTTTCTACACCATTGCAATCTTTTATAGCATAAGCCCATGGAAATCTTGTTTTCCATTTGGCCTTGAATGTCCTTTTAGGTTTCTTTGATGGGTGTTCCTCTTCCACAAATTCTGCTCCATCTAACTCGTGTTCTTCTTGTGCAAGAATATCAAATTCTTCATTTTGAGAATCACATGGTTGACTAGAATGTCAAGAGATGCCAAACACATCAGCAAGTGACAATTGTTTTTTATCCTTCTTTGGACGACCAATGGAAGCCATTTTCTCACACAACTTAACACTTGTCACCTATTCCAATGAAAAATTATAAAAATATCAAAATAGTGTTTTCACATGAATTTCTATGTATTATTTTGAGAATTTAGAATTAGAGATTAGAGAATATTTAAGAAATAATTTAGAATAATTTGTATAATCTGCAACACTAAAATCTCAAATATAAGATTGCACTAACAAAGGGTCATGAATATCAAAGTCTTCATTTTGGGAATGACATTGTTGACTAAAATTTTGATGGATACCAAAAGCATCTGCAATTGATAATTGCTTTTTATCCTTCTTAGGACGACCAATGGAAGCCATTTTGTCACAACTTATATGAACACCTATTCAATGAAATAATTACAAATAAATATCAAACTAGATTTTTCAAAATGATTTTACATGTAAGGCATTTATAAACATAAAAAAGTAGTTGAACAATTATTATTTTTATTACTGCTATCAAATTATACTATCTTGTTGATGTATTTAGGTTGGATCGTAAATTGGAATTATATAGTGTGAAGTCTAATTAGTAGAGAATTTGTTGATTCACAAAGATCCTACCAAAATTTAAAATAAGAAACAATGTGTAAGCTCATAACAATATTAATATTACACTAAAACATATTTTAGTTATTCGATACAACTCAATAACAATAAGTTGATTTATTTTCTAAATAAAATTTAAATCCTTTTTATACATAGATGAAACTAAGGGATGAGAGAGAAACTTACAAAGACACTCAAATCATACAACAAATGTTATGATACATTAGATTTTATAATAATTTTTTTATACAATTTTATTCTTTTAATAACATGTTTTTATATATTCTTAAAATGAATTATCTTTAAATATATTCATTTTAAGAAAAATATAAACTATGTTATGGTGTCCTTGCGAAATGTGAGGGAGAATTCATTAAAGAAGAGGATTGTTGGCTCTTTGCAGGGAAGAGAGAAATTATGTTTAGTAAAATCATGTCATGATGTCAATGTCCTAATAGTTTACCTATTAGTAGTAAACTATTAATTGTACAATATTCAAGGTGGGAGACATTTGTTCGTATGAAGTATGTATTTCAAAGTATTGGGTTATAATTGAAAGTTTTCCCTATTTTCTTTTGGCTGAATAATTTTGGTCTTCATCTAAACTCTAAAAGAACATTAATACATTAGGTTCTAAATTACACAAATATTAATGAAAATGAGTGGCTAGATTCTAATATTTACAATTAGATACGAGATAAAGACAATAATTCTTATTTAAAAAGAATATGAGAAAGTATTTAATTTTATGTGTGTAGAGATACCTAATATATATTATGTGTAATATTTTTTACCAAAATGCCAAAAAAACTCAGAAATGTTAGCTTATTTTTTGAACTTGGATTGGCCATTTGGGTTTATTCGATTAAATTAGAGGGAGCAATATTTGTATGGAAATATTTGGAAGAAAATGATGGATTCATGATGCATTCAAACCAATCTTAAAATCATTTCCTTGTATAAAAAAAATTACAAATTAGCAAAACAAAAATATAATTTTGTATTAAATAATGGAACTGAAGGTACAATCATACATTAATAATCCAATTTATAAAGGATAAAAACAAGAACAAATAAATAGTCTATTAAAACTCAGATTTTTTCCCATGATCTAATATATAACATGAACTCAGAGAGAAACTATGGTGTACCTGGTGCAGCAATGGACTTCAATACACAGACACTGAGATTGGTGCATTGGTGACTACAGCCTACAAATTATCTCTGCTACCGATTCCCGAATGCAAGGTGGATCATGGAAGACAAATGAATGAACCCGTTAGTGTTACCTGTGTTTAAATTAACTTTGAAGTATTGAGTATTTAATTTTGGCAAGGCATTAAAAACGCGGGTGGGCGTCCCATTCCCACTCCAAAACACGAATAAACAACGTATTTTATTATTCTTTTTTCCTCCAATGAAACAACACGTCAGACACCAAGAAAAATAGATTCCTTCAATCTGCCAGCCTGCCATGCAGGGGTTAAATTTGGCGGCCGTTTAGACGTTTTTTGTATTTTTAACCGTAAAATACAGTTCAATTTAATTTGAGACCGTAGCGAAGGATGGGCAATTTTTTTAAGACCCTGTCATATTGACGTTTGGATTTAAAAGTCGGTTGTTTTTTACATTTTTATATATTTAATTATCAATACTATTACTAATATGTTGCATGGGGCTGCGGGAATGGGCATCGGGCAATGGAAAATGTTGAAAGTTCAATATATTTGCTGGTACTTAATACAAAACATTTATCCATACACTTAATCCTACGATTGTTGTAAAATGCATAGCGTATAGGATTAGCTATAGGATTAGGATTGCAGTTGCCATTTGCCAGACTGTCAGTAATGGCCGACTAGGCACTGACAGGCTTTCACTTCAGCAATTAAGTAGTCATTTTCACTTGTGCATTGAGCAGTGTATTCAACTTGCGGGTACACCAGAGGCAGCGGCTGTATTAATTTTATCATGATTCAAATTTCTAAACATCTAACTTCTACTGTTGGCCGCTCAGTTGTGAGAAACATTAATGTTTCCCATTTTGGAATTCTACTATGATATTAAATATTCATTCATTTTTTGAAAGATTTGAAAAGATTAAGAAGCTTTGGCCTTCAATTGGTCATTATTTGGGTCTTCTATGTTATGTATTTTAGCGATTAAATTGGATGCCTGCTGGAATAGATGAAGAATTTAAGAGTGGAGCTATTGAAACAAACTTTGCAGGCTCAGTTTTAATTGATCCAACTGAGAATTCATAGAGCTCAGGTCAAGATCAGTGAAGAGCACAGGATAAATATCAATTTCTTTACGACAAAATCCACGGTAAGAAGTTTTAAATCATTAGTTTTCTTTTTTTAAACCCCTGAAACTCATCATAAAATTACTCAAAAATTGAAACCCAATATCATATTACTCAAAAATCCCAGAAAAATACTTGAATACCATCATCAAATTACTTAAAAATATAATAGCATCACTTAAAACCCATTAGTAATTAAATTTTTAATAAGAGATATACTTCTATTGTGAACGTTTAGGGCCTCACTCAGACATCCATCATAAAGAAGATGAGAAAAATGGTATAATATAAAAATGCCCATATGCTTCTAAACTATGGTAGCTTAAATTTTTTTTTGTTACAGTGATAGTTGCTATGAATTTCTATTATCTATAGATAAATTCTTATTTGGGATTCATATGTTTTCAAGAAAGACTTTTAAGTACAAAAGAAGAAGATGGTAGTGATCATGTTCAACACTGATTCTAGTGTGAATTCAGATATCTTAGGTCAAGTTCAATGAGGAGGAGGAGATAAAAATCAATTTTTCTACAACATAATGCCTGGTAAGAAGCTTTAATACATTACTTCCTTTTTTTTTGGTTCTTTTTTATTTAAATACAATGTTTATCAGAAATAAATTTAATAACATGTTATTGTAAACACCATCTCAAGCCTATATAGTAATGGTAGAAATGAATTAAATACAAATGTTTATTTTCAACATTTTAGCAAGCAGAAAGGTAGAAGTAGATTCAATATAAATGTACATTTACAACATTTTATAGATATCAGATTAGAGAATATAATTTAAATTGGTATAACTTAAGTTTAAGATATTAAATATATATTACATTAAAAATAAAAAAGTATCCAAAGACCATACCATTAATTAGATCATACTTATTTGAAACAAATAAAATGGGAATCCAACATGTTATAGTTTACTCAAATTTGTAAAACCATTTAAATATTTTAATTGCTTGTTCAAATAGGAATTCTATCGTCCTATTGTTGATATTATTATAATTATTGTTGTTACTATCAAATTTTATATCATAATTTTTAATTCTAAATTAGTCTATGCATTCTATTGAAATCGTGATGATTATGGGTTTCAATATAAATACATCCACAATGTTAAGACAAGTTAGTGTTTTTAGATATATTAACATATACTTAAAAGATAAAAGAATGTCTTTTTTGTCAACAATATCTTTATTTTATATGGTGTTGTTATACGAAAATATAAATTTTAGTATTTATATAAAAATTACGAAAGGAAATATTGAAAAGTAAACGTCATGTGCAAGGTAATATTAATTAAGAAACCGTCACAAAAAAATTTCATGACGGGTAGGGGTGACCGTCAAATTTAACCCCTGCTGCCACGCATTGATATTTATATATGGTATTTGTAGGAAAACTAGGAATTAGCAGCATTGATATGAAGGGTGGGCCAGATCCGGATTCCGAGGGATTAATAAATTCATATTTCAATGTTGTTTCAGCCGCAAAAACAAAACGACAAAAGCCAGTACTTACAATTTGTGGATTTACAAATATATTTCTGGGGATTTACAAATGCGATTGAAAGTGACTGACAAGCCATTTTCAGACATAGCCCTTCTTTTGACAATTCGAGTGGAAAGCTACACTTCCCATTTGCTAAACGACTTGTAAGTTGTGAGTTTTTTTTTACGGGCAACTTTTTAACACCGTGGAGCCTGCGAGTTGTTCGAGGACCATTGAACACCGAGACCGGAGTGAAACGCGTGTGGGGTGCTGCGAAGGCCTCTTGGAGGATCGAGTCGTTTGAGGATTTCGGTGAGCCCGTCGAAAGAGCTGGGAAACGTTCACGTGGCGAGGAGGTCCCAGCTGGTCAAGAGTTGGACGCCGAGTAACGACAGTATAACTGCCGAGCGGGTTGCCAAGTGTGCGAGTTGGGAGCCACGCATAGCGATTGAAGAGGGACTCCCAGAGTGGGTGGAGAGCAGACAATCCAGTGTAAGAATGACACGAATAGAGATCCAAACGCAGAGATCAGGAAGCAACCACCAAGTGTGCACAGAGCACACGAAAGGAGGGCCCAAACACAGAGATCCAGCAACCGACAAGGAGGAGCATGCAGGGCAAGAAGGCAGCACGAATGCAATCACAACAAGGAAGTAGACCACAACAAAACCCATTCATTAAAGCAACAGTGCAGACTGAGCTAGGAACAAGGAGCATGAGCGGTCAAAGTTTAAAGGAAAACCCGATGCAAAATGAGTAGGCCAAGTCACGAGGTTTAGGCGGCGAGCAGGGGGGCCAACTCGGTTCCCAAATTGGCAAGCTGGGGTCGAGTTGAGCCTGAAAAATCTCCTTCAACCCTAAAAAAAAACTCAAAACAGGAACCTTAAAACTCTGGTTTGATCCTTAAACTGCAAGAAACTCCAGAAAATGCACCCCAAAACTGCATGCAAGGTCAGAAACCTGAAAACCTCGAACACACTAACCATGAACAAACTCAAAGAAGTGACCACGAACACTTGAAAAGAGGTATAAATTCCCAAAATCACTGCAAGAAGAGCACTGTAGGAATATCCATTACAACACACGCAACGAGAATTGTAACGCTAGAAAGACAGAAAATGCACAAAAAACGTCAAGGAGTGCACATATCCACATGATCAGTTTTGATACCATGAAAGAGGGTTCAAAAACCTGAAATGTGAGGATCACGAGGGATGACACAAACATCTATGGACATGTGAACGACAACATGCAGAGATCTCGGGAGGAGCGAGCATCAACTGAAAGTGCATGCAAAGATTTGAAAAATGGGCAGAACCTTGTTACAATAAAAAAACTCTCTTTCTATCTCATAGATCAAAAATGGTGTACATATAGGAGGTGTTGAGTAACCCCCAGTGCTACTATCATGACAACTTGAGTGGAGAGGGGGAAGTTATATTCCCAAAATAAAAAAGTAACTCCTAATGACGCGCTAACGTAGTGACGCATAGGGGAATCCCATAATGACCCCTAAATGACACACAAACCTAAAATCTCACCTGATGATGTGGAAAATAACTCACACCAACAGAAAACACTTATCAAGGAGATTAGAACAAGAAAAATCATTAATGTCTTCAAAATTGACTCAAAATTGCCTTTTATGGGCTCTTAAGACAACGACTCATGGATCGTTCATGGTTGGAGACTTCTGAGCATACCCATAATGAAGTGAAAACATCTCTAGATACCCTTTATCCCCAATATAGTGTAGGGTAAATTTCGTAGGCTCACTCTTTGAACTTCTCTCTATCACCTTTTCTTTTTTCCCTTTTTCTACAACATCTACTAGCCCTGTCATTAGATCTTTTCATGCATAGCTTAAGAAAGGATGAGTTTCAAATAAAATAAAGAGGGTTTTCAAATATCCATTTGGCCAGTTACTCAGTGTATGAAATTTCACCATGACTCTCTTTGTGAAAAATGCTTCAAACTCACAAGGGAAAGGTTCAAATTAGGTCTTTTATACATGTACCAGTCTGTTTTCCATCATTTGTCAAGGATTTTGGAAACATGGGTTCACATCAAAATTTTAAAACTTTCAAAAATGGATTAATATAATGTTTAGAAGATCTATATCATTTTTGGGATCTTAATTGAAAGGGATAAGCCTCCATCTAGGGTTTTTCCACCAAACCCTCACTGTGCATTGAGCAAGCCCGTGAATGTACAAACCTTTATAACATGAGTTTTTTTTCTTGACTTCAAACCCTAATATTTGACCTCTAGGTCTATTTTTACATCCTCATTGATCATGTTTTACCAGTAATTCTTGATAATGAGAATAATATCACAAACAACAAGAAACTTCACTTGCATGCACGTAGAAAACAAGGTATTTTAAACCATCAATCTTCAAGTTAAGATCCTATTTGATGAAGAGACCCCACTAATGTTCTAAAATCTACTCATACATCCTCCTTTCATGGATTTCATGCCCATGCACACTATCATTTTGTCAATCCTAATGCTACACATAACCTTCAAGATAAATCATGCACAATCCTCATTTCTCGGACCGGTTTCATATAGTTTCCCAATATGCAATGGAATGTAGCAAGGTTTTCCTTCTCCAATATTTGAAATAACTTCACAAAATCCTCTACAATGTAAGTTAACAAAAGGAAAGGTTACAACACAAGGATTTCAAACCCATACTCACACAAACTCTTACAAAATTCAGTCTTATAGTCAATTACAGTCTTGAGCATGAATCTTTTTGATAAAGTATACCTTCTTCAATCCAACATATCTCTTCTACCTTCTTGATAAAGAATTCAAACCATGCTTCACAAATGATCATAAGGACTACTCATTAGTGCTAAACCACATATGCTCAAACTCAGGATTTTCAAAAAGGAAGACAAGAAATTCAACCATGAACAAAGTTTTATTATTCAAAACCATATTTTCTTACAAAATTGTAAACTCCTACATCCTATCTCCTCAGAGACCTTGAGGAATGCTTCATAACTAATTATTTTCTTAAATTTATTGCATGCTTCCCCTAATCAATAACATTAACCAAATTTTTTATATCACACTAATGACTCTACATATGCTCATACATAGCCACAATAGGCTCGTAATCATTATTTTCAACATTTTATTACCCATACCTTCATCTAGGACCTATAATCACTTACACATCCACTTAAAACCCATCTAGACTCCTTAAAACACCATACTTTTTCCTTTTTTGGAGGGACAAATGGAAGTGAGGAGGGAAGGATGGGAGGAGGGTAGGAGGCAAGTAAGGAAGGAGGGAGTGAAGGAGGGAAGGAAGGAAGGAAGGAGGGTAGGAGGGAAGGGAGGGAATTATGGAGGGAAGGAAAAATGGAAGGGATGGGAGGGAAGAATGGATTGAGGATGGGAGGGAAAGAATGAAGGAGGATAAGATAGAGGGAGACATGGAAAAAATGAAGGAGGTTGGGAAAGGACATAAGGAAGGATGGAAGGGAAGGAAGGATGGAATTGAGGAAGAAATGAGGTATGGTTAAAGGGAAGGATGGAAGTGAGGTCCGAAAACGAGATAACTGAAATGAAGGGAAAATGAATGAAGGAGGGAAGGAATGATGGAAGGGACAAAGAAAGGAGGTATATTTGGAGGGACAAATGGAAGTGAGGAGGGAGGGATGGGAGGAGGGTAGGATGGAGGGAAGTAAGGAAGGAGGGAAGGAAGGAGGAAGGAACGGAAGGCCTCCCGAAGGAAGGAGGAGGGTATCGGGAGGGAGGGAGGGAATCATGGAGGGAAGGAAAAATGGAAGGGATGGGAGGGAAGAATGGAGGGAGGATGGGAGGGAAAGAATGAAGGAGGATAAGATAGAGGGATACATGGAAAAAATGAAGGAGGTTGGGAAAGGACCTAAGGAAGGATTTAAGGGAAGGAAGGATGGAATTGAGGAAGAAATGAGGTACGGTTAGAGGGAAGGATGGAAGTGAGGAGGGAGTGAAGGATGGTAGGATGGAGGGGAGGAAGGAGTGAGTGGAGGAGGGAAGGAAAGAAGGAGGGTATGATAGAAGGTAGGAGGGTAGGAAGGAGCAAAGGAGTGTAGGAGATATAAAAAGAAGGGAGTATGATGTAGAGAAGGAAAGAGGGTAGGATTGAGGGAGGGAAGGAAAGAGGGAATGAAGTGGGGGAGATGGTGAGAGGGAAGAAAGGAGTGTAGGAGGGAGGGAAGGTGGGAGGTAGAGGGAAGGGTAGGAATTAGGGAGGGAAGAAATGAAGGAAGGAGGGAAGGGAGGTAATTATGGAGGGAAGGATAGATGTAAGGGAGGAGAGGGGAGGAAGAAGGGACATTGAGAGGGAGAGAAGGAAGGAGGGTAAGAAAGAGGGAGTCAGGGAGCAAAGGAAGGAGGTAGGAAAAGGAGGTAAGGAAATGAAGGAAAGGAATGAAGGAGGGAAGGAAGGATGAAAGGGAGGGAAGGAAGGATGGAAGGGAGGAAGAAAGGAAGTACAGTTGGAGGGAAGGATGGAATTGAGGAGGGAGTGAGGGAGGGAAGGATGGATGAGGGTGGGATGGAGGTAAGGAAGGAAAAGGGGGCGAAGGAGGGAAGGAAGGAAGGAGGGTAAGATGGAGGGCAAGAGGGTAGGAAGGAGTGAACAAAGGTAGGAGGGAGACAAGGAAGGGGGTAGGATGGAGGGAAAGAAGGAGGGTAGGATGGAGGGAGGGAAGGAAAGAGGGAAGGAAGGAAGGAAGGGAGGGAATTAGCGAGGACATGATAGATGGAAGAATGAGAATAAAGGGAAAGGAGGGTAGTATGGAGGGAAGGAAGGAGGGTAGGAGGGATAAAATGAAGGAAGGAGGGTATGATGGAAGGATGGAAAGATGAAGGGATGGAAAGATGGAGGGATGGTAAGATGGAGGAAGGGAAGGAAGGAGGGAAGGGAGGGACTTAGGGAGGGAAGGACATATGGAAGGGATGTAATTAAGGGAAACAATGAAGGAAGGAAGGAGAGTAGGATGGTGGAAAGGAATGAGTGTAGGGTGGATGTAACATCCCCATTTCAAGATACCAGAACAAGGGAAATTTTTTTAATTTTTTTTAAACAACGTTCCCTGTTATGAATTATATAATTCAAACACACGTTCAAGTTTTAATAATTGTTCTTTGTCCAAATAATGCAGTTTGGATCACACAATTTCTCTTTAAAACTAATGTTCTCTGTTCACATATTTGTAATATGGAACACACATTCAGTGCCATTCAATCATATAACAGATTCCATATGCTGCTGTAAATGACTCGAAGAACTACCGATCTCCCATTACATGGCTCGGAGTTTCAGCGATCTCTCATTTCATGACTCGGCAACTTACTGATCCTTCATGTTATTTCATGCATAGTATAATGTATATACAAGGTTCTCTTACGTTTCCGGTTATCGAAGTGATCCATTTAAGAAGTCTATTTGAATATCTGTTACTGATATTCATCTGACATCCTGCATCTTAAATTAGGTGATTAGGACAACGCAACCAGCACTTGCGATACTTTGGCCAAAGATTTTCACATGCTTTGCATGATCATATTCCAGGATGTGATACACACCAATGGAATACATCCTTCACCTCACTTCGTTGTTATCTAGAATGGTCTTTCCTGGTCCCTACCAGTCCTTCCAATTTAGGGTCAAACTCTAACTCCAACTAGCAATATGAACGAGTATAGGAAATTACTCATGGTAACTAAAGATACACAGACATACGGTGTCGTCCCTAGACGACTCCGTGTGTCTAGTTATCTTTAGTCCTCCAGAGTCACTCCGTATACGTGATCACATTCCTATACTCAGCCAAGAACTTAGTATCCAGCTTATGTAATCTTGATGGTTTGATTCGGGAGGGCATTGTAATATGTCAGCTATAACATTGTGTCGTCATGAAGGCCCGCCTTCATGAAGACACCATGTTGTAGCTGGCATATGTCAATGTCCTACGGAATCCTCCCATCGAGAGTACACGTCCAACTCAAATGATTTGGTTATGATCTTAATATTTAAGATCAACTTTCAACAGCCATGCTGATCCTTTATCCTTGTTCTTGTTACAGTTGTATGTAGCTAAGAGAGACCATATCTGTCTTCTAGCTTACTATGCATCTTCTCCTTCGTACCGAAGGGTTGCATTTTCTCTACTTGGTTCTTTTATTATTCCTTGGATTAAGTAGCCCATTACCGATAGACTTAATAAGTTTAACCTATTAAACTTAACCAAGTTTTCCACAACTGTAAACAAATTCAGAATTCCAGCTTATTAGACGTCATCTAGACGAGATCTAATTCTCAATGAATTTATTCATTTCTTCTCCTTAACCTTACATAGTTAAGGTCTATTAGCCCTGGATATATTTTTCCCATATCCTTACTTTCTGAATTTAACATTCGAGGCTATTAACGGAGTCTGAATACGAGGTTCGGCTACTCCTAAGTTATTTGATATTCCTTAGCTTTCAAGCTAATCCCGAATACCTTTTAGTTAAGAGATCATGCACTTCCTAAATCCTTTTTAATGTCAATTAAAAATTCATCTTAACCCAAGTATGAACTAATTGCACATTTCAACGTAAAAGTTGTATTTAGGTAAGGATAGATGTCATTTCCTTTTAAATCCATTCATGAACAATTGAATAATTATAAATCAAGGAATAATATTATATTCTCAACTTAATCAACAATATCAAACTGATACATGCATTAAAATATCACACTTGTATTTGTATTATCCATCCATTTTATAATCTATACATTTTCCAGTCCAAATGACTGGACTTTGTTTATATTAAACAACATTACAACTCATAAGATAGAAGAATGTAGTTTCTTCTTTTCTCAATTCCTCATAGAGGAGTAATAACTATCAAATACAATCCATCTTCAGTCAATCAAAAGAAGTATCAGAAAACAACCATATCTTCGTTTTACTCAAGTTCCATCTACAAAATTACTTGCACGGGTCAGTTCATTGAACTGAGCATATTAAGCACTCGTCATTAAAATGAGGTGCTTTTAATTAACTGTCTCAATAAAAGAACTCTGCTTTTATGAAACGTTACTAAGAACATCATTCAAGAATTAAGTATCAAAAAGAATGATCAGCATAACAACTGAAACATCTAATTACCATCCAAATCAGTCAAAGAATTACTGCCCTTTTTCCCACATAATCATTACAAGACGCAATTTCCTTCAACAGTTCCAGATTACAACATTTGTAAGAACTAGGAATACAAGTATGTATGCTGCTGTTATAACATTAAATGCTGTCAATTTCCTTCCCTTTTATTAGTTATAATATCAAAGGATAAATTTGACTGAAATATAAAAAAATTTACTTTCCTTTCAGTTCATGCAACTCATTTGATTTCAAGCAATCAAGTATAGATGAGAAAAGCAAACAACAATAAAATGTAGAGGCTTAAACCAAAGCAATACAAAATTCGTTCCTTAACGATTACAGGTTTCCAACTGTATGAGAGAAGAAATGATCATTGTTCCAAGTTACCCATCCACACTCCTTTTCCTTTCCTCATGACTGTACTAAAATTTTTATCCAAACGAGACACCCAACAAAAATAACAGTTCAGAGTGAAACTTACAAAATCCATTCAGAATTCACTTTCCAACAACAAAGAATAATTCCATTCATATTTAGCTTTAAATGAAAACAAGGAAGAATTTATCATCCATATCAATACTTCCTTTAAATCAGGCACATACGAATACCAAAAACAAGTTGGTAAAACATCGTATCCATCATAGAACAAGCAATATAAAGATGCATCCTATGCTCTTACTGCACTAGAAGAATTCATACTTCATTCACTGTATTATAACCAAATGAACAGTTATACAGTCGCTTTATCAAATATTCACACGACTTTCAATACCTATGAACGCACACAGTTCATAAATAACAATTTGCACTTTGTTGTTACCTACAGCAAGTCCAACCCGTATTGCACAGTAAAGCTCTATTGAGGATATTTCCAGAATTCAAACAACAAGAAGATAAAAATTCATCCCTGTAATTATTTCAATAAGAAAACACCCATTTTCTTCAACACAACAAGAATCACTCAAGTCGAGTTCGTTTTTGAATGACAGTGCAAAATCAGAGATCACACAAATCATTTCAATCTTCCGTTTGTACAGAAAAACACAGCACTCAGGAAACAATCTAAATATCACTGTCACTTCCATCAAGCCGAACCTATAATGCTCAATGAAACCCAATTACCATTTCTTTCAAAATTTAAAACAGCAGAAAGAAGAAGAACTCGTTTCCTTATAATTTTAGTAAGGAAACAATGTCAAAACAAACTCGCACAGTATGCACAATTTCATTCAATATACTGTTAGCAAAGAAATACCCAAGTCGCATACAGCAAGAAAATGACTCAACCCAAAGTCTCTTCTACATGACAGAAAAATCAAATAAACCAAAACCCCCTCATCAGAAGAGCAGGGTTGTTTTAATGAGACGTTTAAGCAAAGCAAGCAGTTTAAGGAGAAGGGCTTAACATGCCTGTAATCTTCCTTGAAGCTCGAAGAAAACCGCGCCTACAGGAGTTATTTCCTTTCGCAGCGATAGTAGCAGAGCTTCCCAAACAATCACCTTCCTCTACAGGCTCAAAAATAACCTTATATTTTCCAAAGAAACAGAGATAACAATCAAACACAGCGGGTTCGACAGAACCGTGAAAAACCAAATGCAGAGAAACTTCCAAAAACCCGAAAGAACACAATGACCAACAAAATTTCCTCCATACTCTTTCCAAGGCGGGCTGGTCGTGAAGACCAAGAAAATTAAATGCATTGAAGGCTCTACCTTTTCCTTTTTCCTCACGCCACCGCCGACTCGGGTTGGCGAATTGCCAAATTCAAATTTTGCATGAAAACCAAGTTTGGTCTCATGACTAACTGAATGCCTCTAACTTTTCCCTGTTCCCGCCAAACTTGGCGCTGTCCACGCAAGGACCACATTCATTGCCCTATTAAATTTCCCACCATTCTCCCTTATCCTTTCCATCCACATGGGTCTATGCGTCCCCTTCCTTAGGTTAGGATTAGTTTAGGATTTATAATATTGTCCAAATCTAGGTCATAGGTTAATAGAACTTAGATCTATTTTCACCCTTGTAAAATTTAAAAAATCCACATAGGATAATAGTTAGGGTATGAGGTAGAACTTAGGGGTGGATTAGGGTCTAATCCCCTCTCACTTAATTAATCAATTTCCAATCAAGTCCTTCCGACTGACATCCAAATTCAGCACTATGCAGGAGGGTAGAATGAAGGGAGGGAATTAGGGAAGGGAAGGAATTATGGAGGGAAGGATAGATAGAAGGGTGGGGTGGGGGAGGGGAAGAAAGGAGGGAGGGAATGAAGGAAGGAGGGTATGACATAGAGATGGATGGAATAAAGGAAGGAGGTAGGTGAAGGGAAGGAAGGGAAGGAAGGAATGAGGGAATGAAGGAGGGAAGGAATGATGGAAGAGAGGAAGAAAGGAGGGAGGGTGGGAGAGAAGGATGAAGGTGAGGAGGGAGTGAAGGAGGAAAGGATTTTGGGATGGAAGGATGGAGGGAAGAAATGAAGGAGGGGGTGAAGGAGGTAAGGATGGTAGGAAGGAGTGAAGAAGGGTAGGAGGGAAGAAAGGAGGGTAGGATGGAGGGAGTGAAAGAGGGAAGGATGGAAGGTGGGAGGTAGAGGGAAGGGAAGTAATGAACGAAGGGAGGGAAGGATGGGAGGGTATGAGGTAAGGAAGGATAAATGGAAGGGAGAAAAGTAATGAGGGAGTGTGGGAGAAACCAAAAAAGGAAGGTGAGATAGAGCGAGAGAGGGAACGAAGGAAGGAGGTAGGCGAATCAGGTAAAGAAAGGAACAAAAGGATGAGAGGACGAAAAGAAATATTGAAAGGAGGAATGAGGGAGGGAAGGAAGGATGGAAGGGAGGAAGAAGTGAAGGAAGGAAGGAGTGGACAGAAGAAAAGAAAAAGGGTATGATGAAGTGAAGGAGGGTAGGAAGGCAAGTAGGAGGGGGAAGGAAGGAAGGAAGGAGGGAAAGATGGAGGGAGGGAAGGAAGGAAGTAGGAAGTGAAGGAAGGAAGGAAGGAAAAGAGGGAGGAAGGAAGGAGTGAATTAAGGGAAAGAAGGAAGAGAGAGAGAAGGAAGGAAGGAAGGGGGAGAGGGAGGGAAGGAAGGAAGGGGGAGAGAAGGAATGGAAGGAAGGAGGATAGAGGAAAGAAAGGATGAGAAAGAAAGGGAGGGAAGGACGAGTATTAAAGGGAGGGGAGAAAGGAAGAAAGGATGGAATGGAGGGAAGAGGAAAGAAAGAAAGGGAGGAACAATAAGATGGAGTGAAGGAAGGAAAGAGGAAAGAAGGAAGGAAGGAAGGAGGGTAAGACGGAGGGAGAGAAGGAAGGATACAATCTATGACTAAGGTCACATCCGTGCATTATAAAACTATCATGCGAACATGATTGTCAATTGTAATGGCATTTTGTTTTTAATAATTTTGTTAGTTAAGGCTTTGAATATTTGTGTAACCAAGACCTAGTCTACCGTAGAGTTGGCCGCAGATGACTTGGATGAAAACCAAGACAATTACAGTTTGTATGTCATTCATCAAGTTGAAGGTCGTAGTTGAGCTCCGCCATGTGCATGTAGTGTGCAGATTGATTTTTTATTCAGCAAACCATCTAATACCCAATATGGAATAGTGAGGGGTTTTTCTGCTTGCCGCCTTTAAAAGGGAATTTGGGGGATGATGAGAGGTTTGCTTTTTGATTGTAATAAGAAATGTGAATGTGTAGGGATTATAGTGAGCTAAAATGCAGAGAAGGTATCTTTCTTCACTCTGGCACTGCAAGTTTGCGTGGTTGAGATCATAACAATGGCTTTGGATATTGTTTTTAAAGGTGGTGTGTAGAAAAAGTATTAGTTTGGAGTTTATGGGCTGTCACCTAAATTGGTTCCGTTGAATTGTCATTGTAAATATCAAAAAAGTGTCTTCAATCCTGAATGTCTTCATTGGCTCTTATTATTTATTATTATTATTTTGATGGCCTTTGTTTATTTTATCCATTAGTTGGTAGTCTTATGATGAGTTTCATTCTTCATTATTATTTAAATGAATCATAACATGATGTATTAATGAGTACATGTTGAAATGTTTTGTTGATTTATAGACATTATTGTGATTTGTTCCTTTGCTTCTTTCTTTTTCTTGAATTTAGTGTTTTGGAGCAAAGTATGTGGGAAAATCGGAAAGGCAACGATTTGACCCCATCGTCTGCCACAAGAATTGCCTTTATTCCTTAGCTACTTATTTCAAGTTACTCAAGGTTGTCTGGAAGTATTTTTTGGTCCTTTCAACAAACCGTATCAAAATACAAGCTAGTCAAGGGTTTAGTCGTTCAAAACAAATGTTATTTCGCTTTCTTGTGGAAGCTTTAACCATGAATAACATATATCTCTCTAAGTCTAAATTCATTTTTAAAGCTTCCACATACAAGTTATTTGGCTTGGTCGAGGTTTTTCGGTATTTCTCTGCCAAAAATAAGTCAACCAAATTCATTAACACAATACTAACAACATGGTATAAAACTTAAAATGTTGAAAATAGTGCCAAAGCAATATCATAGGCCTAAGGTAGAGATATATACAAAATCATGGTTTTTAAAGTGGAAACACTTTAAATTTTGGTGGCATACTTTATTGTGACCTTTACTTTGAAAGAAGACAATTTGAATGTCCATAAAGAGGGATCTTAGCTCTCCTTGTCCGAATTCAATCCTATTATCGACTTGTCAGAAACCTTGTTGTTTGTCTTTTAGATGAGCGGCCTTTTAATAACCTTAAACATATTGAAAACCAATATTTCTAAAATAAATTTTCATGTAGACCATGGCATGTTGTAAATTTGTATTGAGTTGGATCTATGGAAGGTCATCTTGAAGAAACATTAACACTAATTGTAGTAGAGATGATAAATGGATGCATCATCTCTGTCAAGTAGGTTTTCATTATAAAAACTTATTTTTTTAGTTTTCTTATGGTAATCCATTGGCTTGATAAAACCTAAAAATGCCAAAAAAATATCGCTACTTTTGTAGCCACTCATTGATAGAAAGAAGTAATGCAATTTTGAATACAAAAATTTCTGTAGTGCCAAATTTACACATTGCATATATAATTTTTTTAATTGTACTTGAAGAAACAAGTGTTAAAAATTTTACTTCATCATGTCTATAGCGATAATATCTATTTACTCAACTTTGAGAATGGCCAATTTTTGAGGCCCCAACTTCAACACAACATAGTAATGATTTTGATTATACCACAAATTTTAGCATCTTCGTAACAAGGATAGCTTGATTTATCCTGCCTTCAAAATAACTTAATCAAAGCTATAACTTATTGTGGTGTTTGCACCATTGATTTGGACCTATTAGCTATAACATTTACCCAAGATATACAATAGACTGATAAATACCTACCATTGATATAAATTTTTATCCATAATTACATACTCACATACATACCTACCTTTTCATTAAATTATATATCTTCATAGACAAATAAGTAGAGACTAACACCTTATATATATGTATGTCCTCATGTCATTCTACATAGACAAAAAAATAATATTGAGACACTTGCATGTACTTATTTTGGCGTAAGGACCTTGGCTTATTTAATCATGAGGTGTATATGTCCTAGGTCTTTCTTGGTCGTTTATTGGGTTGGACCATGTATATGGATAAGAATAGTTCTTTAATATGAGAAATTGATTTGATTCTTTCTCGTCCAATAACTTTTGAATTCATGTCCCGCACCTCTTCCTTTACAAACTCTCATTGATTAACACACTTTGCACATTGTTTCTTAATCAACTTATATATTATACAAGAAAATCCTTCTTTACGGTTGTTGACCTGGAAAATCCTGATTGATTATTCTCATAACTTTTTGGGATTCTAGCGAATTACACCCAGCCTTTATACAATAATATCCATTAGAGATATATTATACTTAAAATATTTTTGAAGTTTACTTCCTTAGCTATAGATTCAAAAAATAGACATTAGAATATACATTTTTTATTTTAGTTTTTTATAGTCACTCGTGATAAATTGAGAATAAATACATGGATAAGGTTACAATATGTAAAAGGAGTTCCTAGAACTCGGATTTGAGCGAAAATAATTGAAAGGTTTTTATGTTGCAAAATGGTAGAACAATTATTGTATCATAAAATAGGATATTAATTGTATATATACATAGTCTCTTTCAGAAAAATAAATAGAAAAGAGATTGGGTGTATGCATATTGTTGTCTTGAAATATTTAATTTCTAAAATTGTAAAAATTTCTAAAATTTTCACGCCAATTGACCGCCCTCACCATTTTGTGACATCTTTATCTTCCATACGACCTAGTCCTTAATTGTTGTAACGTTACATTACTTGTCTCACCTCACATACCCTCCTGAATTTATAAAAAGATACTTAACATTAAAACAATAATTTTAATTTACTTATTTAAAATTAATTATTTAATGATATTAATTTAATTAGTGTCATCAATTAATCAACTTTAAATATTTAAATTTACGTTATTAATTGTAATTGATTTAATTTTAGTTATATTTATTTAATTTATTAATTAAATTCTACATTTAAATATTAAATTTATGGCGCCAATTTTATTAAAAAATGTTAATTTATTGTTAACTGGAAATGGTCTAGTCAGCAACATTTTCCAATCAAGTAAAACATGATGTGGGAGGGATATTTTTTTCAGTGTTCTGCGGATAAATTTTTCAAATGGAAAAACACAACCCGCTCCCCCAATTTACCCTTCTCACAGTTTTCCTCTATGAATTCTCCACTTCCCATAAAAAAGAAAATAGCATAAAATCAATTTCTTATTTCATTACTCATTCACGTGTCAAAGCATCACATATCCACAACATGAGGGACCACATGAATTCTTGGAATAAGTAGAAGAAATTCAATGTGTTGATCAAATAAAGTTTTGCAAATAGAACACATGTCACAAAGAGAGAGACTCCACATGATTTGCATCCTTCCGTAGAAAAATACTTAGGTATTGTCAAATCAAGAAGGAGAGGATTAATTACAAACAAAAAAGGCATCCAATGAAGACCATAGAAAAATTGGGATAGAGGAGTGGGAGAAGACAAAGCGCGCCACGTGGAGAGGAGGTAAAAATATGAAAGAACAATGTAATATTACATCGATAGGATACGTTTTTGAATTTTGTTTATTAGTTTGATTTAATATTCCACGTTTTGGTTTTATAGGGAATTGGTTATGATTCAGACTCTTTCCTACAACAATAGGTCACTAACCAAGCACATTTTCTTCCCTAGAATTTTTGAAGAAAGTTTCATAGAGATCATCATATAAGTTTTTTCCACCCAACTTGGGGGAAATAATGGGGGAAATTCTTGTAATAAACGAAGCCATAAATGATTCTATATGAAAGATTCATCTATTTTACCTTTCCAAAGCTCAATATTCTCTTACCTTATTTAATTGCATAAATGTTCTATTCTCATACTTCAGTCATCTCAACTTAATATTGATGGGTCCTAGGATATATTTATAATATTGTATGTCTATTTTGACCATACATGTGCATGTTGAACTTCTAAATTACTCTAGTGCACTTTTTAATAATGCTTATCTCCCCATGTCATCCTATCACACTTGTAGGTGAGCATTAACCTTAGTGTTTTCACCCGATGGTGTGGATTATGATTTCAAGATTCCCATACATGTTTAACATTTTATATTTTCTTCCTCTAATTCTTAAATTAAAAACTACATAACTTATGTACATAACCCATTAATTAAGTTTATACACTAATAAACAACCCAAAAAATTTATAAGTTTAAAAACACCAACTATGCTCTTACCATTGATATATTAATAGTGAATTTAATCTTATACCTAGTATGCATAATGTGTATGCTCCCTTGTATTTACAACTAACCTTCCATTATGAGTATTTATATTAGTGGGGACTTACCCTTCACTAACTGAATAATAACTATCCATTCTATCTGTTAGGCTTTTTAAAAAAAATAAACATTGTTTGAATACCACTATACAGGGCAATTGGTCATGGTTAATGCCATTTCATTGTAACTATTAAATCTCCTATGCTCCTTAACCTACATTCTTAGATTATGTCGCTACCTATCTTATGTTCACTTTTCTGGCATTGCATTAAGCTTTAGATACTAATATATATTAATAAGATGAATCCATTTTTAATCTTATATGTTTAAATTCAATCTCACGCATTGCCACCTACTTAGTAAAAAATTACACCTTAGATGTAAGTTTCCATAATGCACATGCTCCCTTCTATAACTAGCAATCGCATGTGTTTCATGAGATGTGAACGCCGAACGGTATATGTTATTTGATTTAGAGGGATAGTTATTATTTTTGTAGTTGATATCGATAAGGGGTGTAATTGATTTTGTAATTGTAAGAATATATATGAAGCATTAAATTTAAAGGTGTTATCTCTACATTTCAAATTTGTTACAAATTCGTACATATATATTTGCAAGTCTTTAAAAATGTTGAGCTCCTGCTGAGTTAGGTGTGTGTCTGTGCGAGACATTAGGAGTTCCCAATCCTCAATTAGAGGGGTTGAATCTTGCATGTGGAGCAGTAAATTCCAGAATGAAACCTATGCATTGGTTGTTCCTTGTTGCCAAAATATTGTTTGCAATGTAATGGAAGACTGAAATCCCTTCCAAAGGGTTGCTTCATAGGAATTACTTACATAAAGAGGATTGTCCAAAACCGGCGGTAATTGGCTGAGTTCACCGAGGAGGATGACAGATCTGTTCCCAAATTCAGATGTTCTTGAGTGTGGAAAGCTTTGTGGAGCCTACTGTCAATTTTTCTTAGCAACTTTGGCCCGATGAAACTCATTTCATCAATAAGAACATATTCTATATGTTTCAGTGACTCTTGAAAAGACGATAATGCACTACCTTCAAGGGGTTTCAGTTCTTTGATTGGAATACACATGGTTGCATGGATTGTAGATGCGGAGATGTTGAATGCTGAAACACCAGTAGGGGCGAGTACAAGTAGAGGTGAGGGAGATGTGGTTGATGCTGTGAATGAATTCCAGATTTTATTTATCAAAAATGATTTTCCTGTGCCAGTTGTTCCTTGAATTATCAATCTTAGTGGAGGTAGAAGGGTTTTGTTTGTTGAATGGTGTAGTATGGTGTAGTGGGATTTTTGGGCTTTATGTGGAATCCTTTATCATGGGTCATGGAAGCTGCAACAGTTATGGCCATTGCATTGGCAAATGGAGGAGTAAGTTTGAAGTTTTTTTTTGCATTTGTTTAGACATTGCATTTGTATGTGTGGCTTGTAATTTGAAGTTTTTGCTCAAGTTTTATGAGTCTCATTGCATGGATGGTTTGCAGGGGAAGCCTCCTAATTGGCAAGTTTTTGTTGGTATCATAACACTGCTTGTCATCAACTCCACTATTAGTTTTATCTAAAGAGAACAATGCAGGCAATGCAGCTGCTTCACTAATGGCCTGGTTGGCTCCAAAAGCAAAGGTCCTAGCTCCAAATGCACTAATTTTCATTTTATAAGTTCTCGTTTCCCTATCTAAGGCTGCTCTAGAATCCATGTTTTCATTTCAGGCTCTAAGAGATGGGCGGTGGAGTGAAGAAGATGCTGCCTGTCTGGTTCCTGGAGACATAATTAGCATTAAACTTGGAGATATTGTTCCTGCAGATTGTAGACTTCTCGAAGGAGACCCTTTGAAGATTGATCAGGTTATATGTTGTATTTTGTTTTCATGGCATATAAATTGATTGAGGCTTTAACAAAATTTGGATTAACACGAGTCTCTTATGATGACAGTCTGCACTAACTGGAGAGTCATTGCCAGTGACCAAGAATCCTGGTGATGGGGTTTACTCAGGTTCAACTCACAAGCAAGGTGAACTGGAAGTTGTGGTTATAGCTACAGGAGTCTGCATCTTTTTTGGTAAAGCAACCCATCTCGTAGACACAACAAATAATGTGGGACATTTTCAAACGGTGCATTTTCTGCTAGCATTGTATATCTGTGACGCGTTATTCTCTTGAAGTTGCATATCAAGTGCAACTTTGTGTTTTGGGGTTCAGTTCTATTTTAATATTAGCCATGTCTGTACATGTTTTCAACTTGGCTTAAATTTTTCCCAGGAGGTGCCCGATGGTAGGAAGGAAAGTCCAGGAGGACCCTGGCAATTTGTTGGTCTTATGCCCCTCTTTGATCCTCCATGCCATGATAGTGCAAACACAATAAGAAGGGCTCTCAACCTGGGTGTTAGTGTTAAAATGATTACATGGAATTTCAGGAAATGGCTTCGCCTCTGCCCATGAATTATTATTTTAATCTAACTTCCACAAGCTCAGCTATCTGGTGTACACCAAAACCACATTCCCGTCATACCCTGTCAAGTTCCAATCAGATATACAATCATGGCAGTATGGTTCAGATTTAGGATTAAGAGGCCTCTGTGGCGTGCTACTAATACTCCATGTCCTGTTTTCCACATTTAGTGCGGCTACACGAGTTCGCATTATTATCAATCGGTTTTTGAGTTCGCTGGTTACACTAACCCAGTAGAAACTCCCTACAGAGAATACTCCTTCCCCTGTTGGAGCTGATGACAGAGCATTAATCGTGTGGAATGTAGTCCATTCATCCCCCTTTGAATCATATATTTTCACTACCAAAAATCCTCCGGGGATTATTTCCCTCTTATTTATTCCAATCACAAAACTACAGCGCCTGGTGTAGGTATCAAACCCCAATCGAACGAAATTGTGTCTGCAAACTCTAGTGCTAACAAACGTATCAATGCACTTTGACATTCCTTGGAACCCAAGAGAACGAAGGTTTTCTTCTGCATCTTGTTGCACAGTTGTGTTCGCAGATAACAACTCTTGAACATTTGGAACTTCAAAATCTAAATTCAGAGCTTGTGAATGAAGAAACCGCGTGTGGCAGCATCACACAGAAAAATACAGGCAAACGAACGTCAAATTTAATAACGATGAAAAACGTTTTAACGACCGTCAAATTTAGCTCAGTCGTAGAAACCTAGATCCACCACACACCACATTAAGGGCTTGCACTCTCACCACCATGTGCTAAGTAAAAATAAAATGGATGGATCAGGTCTTTCGGATGCAGTCTGATTTGAGATCAATGATGCAATCTTCTAGAAGAGTTAAAGTAAGACAGAAGATTGATCTAGTGATTTGAGATCAAGAGAAACTGAATACCCTACAAACGACACTATCGTAGCTCTAACATTTACTCTACCTTGAAACTGAAACTTCAACTCTCTGCATTTAAGGCTTATACAATAGCAAGTAACAATTTCAACTTCTGGTGGCAATTAATTTTGTGACTTTGTCTTTTGATTTGTCGAGCTGAACTCTCTGTTGATATGGATGTTTGTTGAAATATTGTTTGTTTGTTTGTCATCACTGAATTATGAATCTGAATCTGAATATGATATATCTTTGTACGTGTAGAAAGTTAAAATGATTTGTAATTTTGTTTTATAACGAGTACGACAGTGAAAATTCAATAATTCTTTTATATGTATAAAAATCACAATTTATAAAACCCTAGAACCCCTGTTTCTCATTTTGAATCCATTTCTGTTTCATTTCCTGTTTCCCATTTCTTATTACAGAAGTATGCATCTCCACTTATTCCTTGAGGCAATGTGGATTGCATGTCTTTGGAGTTTGTTTTCTAAATGACATAACAATTTACTTGCTTACCAAACTATATACATTTTCAACTTATCCATCCATTTAACTTAGTCTTTTGTCTAATTCATTGATTAACTGATGAACCCTCAATTGTTTCAAAGGAAACTAAAAGCACGAATTTAATTTATCTTAAAATAAGTAATACGCCACAAGAGAAAGGCCTTTTTAAGTGATTCTATCTTTTGTCCAACAAATATGAACATGGAATTCAATAAGTTGTGAGTACTTAATAAATTCACCCAAAGCAATTAGTTTCTTGTGGCTTAATTTTGCATTTTTTTAGACATAAATATATAATTAATATTATGTTATCTATGATAGGTATTGTAGCCCAAAATTGATATATTAAAGATAATAATAATTGGTAAATCCTCCCTTGGATAGTGTTCACAAGATAGTAAGAAATTTATGGAAGAAATAAAAAATTTATTAATCAATGTGACATATAATACATTTAAAACAGACATCTTGAAATTGATATCTATTGATTTGATGTTAGACCAAATATTATATATGGCAAGTTTTGGTAGGAAATTTGATCAATTTTGGAAAGGTATTTTTTTTGTCTAATCTTAATGTTCGACAAGATAATACGGAAATTAATAAAAGAAATAAAAGAATTATTAATCATGTCCTACACATTTAAGATAGACGTCTTCAAATTAATCTCTCTTGATTTGATGTTTGACCTAATAATACAATGGTTTATGGCAAGTTTTGGTAGGAAATGTATAAAGAAACTGAGAATTATCAATCAAGATGACATTAACAATCTAAAATAAACGTCTTTAAATTGATATCTCTAGTTTTCTGAAAAGATTTCTTAAATGTGCATTGCCAAAAGCGAAATGCCTCGGGTTCTTAACCTGTACTATTTAAAATATCGGGATATCTGCCAAAAACATCTATTTTTCTGCATATGAACATCCCCTTTCTTGCAGAATTTAATCTTCAAGGCAATCCAGAGATTTTTTTCCTTTTTTTAAAGCTAGTCAAATCAAATTTAAGCAAGGTCCAATTTGGGATTGAATATTTATCCCTTACCTAGAATATATGTTGGAATCGTTGGCCTGCAGGCAGAGTTTGTTGGACATGGGGTACTGATCGATCACGAACTGGGTATAATTAGAAAATTCATGGACAACCGAAGCTCCACAACTCCTCCCACCAGGAATATACAGAAAGACCTTTCATCTTACACATCGAAGAACAAAAGTCCAGTTGGCCATGAATCTGTATCTTTGCAGACAATCATTCACAACCAGAAACTGATTATGAATACCCTCAAACTGTTCCTGTTCTTTTATATCCTGCAATGTCACCCTCCCAGCCTGCATCCAATGGCTCCAGCACCTTCCTAACCTCAGAATGAACACCTGCTAGTAATGTAAACTTGCGTTTGGTGTTTATATATATATGTTGCTCATTTAATTGGCACATGCATATGAATGCATGCAACTATGCAAATAAGATATGAAATTTTCTTTGGTGAAGACGATACGATCCTAGAATTATGAATTGTTCAGAGCGATAGAAGAAGGGGATTCGTCGCCCGAGGGGCCTGCATGGCAGAAATTTTGCTGCATCACTGTCAGACCTGGCCCCACGAAGGCTAGAAATCAATTGCAAAATCTCAGCGCAAGCATTCGCCAGACATCTTCGACTTCGAATCGAGTAATTATTATTCACTATCGTATTTTTCCTCTTGTAGGCGCCCATCTGGATAATCTCAGGTAGGCCGCAGTGCCATATTTAAAGGGGAAAAATCAACATGCAAAAAAAAACCAATCGAAAAAACAGCGGTTAAAAATAGAAACGAAAAAGCCACGATTAAAAATTGCCTGCAAAAGTGAAAACGACGTGTAAACAGTAGTCAATATTAAACACGTCAGAAAAACGTTCTGGAAGGCTGTCAAATTTAACATCATTACAGAAACGTCCGGAGGTCCTTTACCATAGGGGGAACGCCTTCGGCGTATCGGTTACCATCAATGTTACGGGTGGGGGTATTATAGTCAATGGATTTTTTTTTTCATATTATACATGTGAGGGATTACTCTAATCAATGATGTAGTGGTTATTGTGATATTCTTTTATATTTTATGGATTGTTCTAGTATATAATACATTATACGTGGAATATGATGTAGATGTTAATAGTAAATATTATTATGTGAAGCATTTTATGGTATATTTTTTAGTTCTTATATACCATATACACAATAAAATATGTTGATCTCTCTAGTGAATGTTTTTAATAACTATGAAATAAATGAAAAACATTACATCAAGGAATGCTTATGTGAAGAATACTAGTGTTGTGATGTGAAATCACATGTTATCGTAGATCTCTTTAAGGCATTTGAGTGTGTGATTTAATCTCTTTAATGTAACTATTGCTAACTATGATTTCAATTTTTTTAAAAATTAATTAAATTTAGCTACATAGAAAGTAAACTAATTAATAATCCATGTGTGTGTTGGCAACATCGTTATAGCCTGGTATAGGCTATTGTTATTCATATTTTCATTAATTTTACTTATAAGCATACCCTCATTAATTAAAAGTGTTGAGCATACATCAAGTACTGTTATAATTTTATTGTAATCATTTTATCAAAAGGGATTTATTTTATGCTATATATATAATGGTTACATATGAGTTTTAAATTTCATGAAATTCGCAAGACTTATGCTCTTGTAGAGTTATTTATGGATACTGTTATCTCAATTTTCACCCGCAACAAAAATTGGATCACCCACAACCCCGTGCAAGAAAGAAATTTGAAAAACTGTTCCGTCAAATGAACTTATTGGTATCCAAATTGATTCTCTCTTAGAAACCGAGGTGTATCAAATATTTAGCAAGACACTGAGAGACAGAAAAATCTTATTATGAGTCATTTTGTATCTGGGGAGGGATTTTTTTGACTCTTTGTCACTCAGGCATCGGAGAAATGGATAACACCTTCATTAGGGATTTTATCTATCCTCACTACTTTAGGCCATGCCTTTTGGACGAGGTTGAGAGGACCTGTTTTGTAACCTTGTCAGTGAAGGAGAATTAATATATCCTTCTTTGCAAAAATTTGAAAGGATACCCTGAGAAAATATGATCAATGCACCACAATTTAACTCTCACGAGTTGTCACTTCTAAAGAATGGTGATATTCCCTAGTTAGAGATAAGGTTTCTAAAGACATTATGGAATCCTAATTGATTTTGCATATTTTAGTAGTAGAGTTTGTACATTTGTGGACACACAGGGAAAAAAAGGGTAGTTCATGATGGATTCATTGATTTTGAATAATTTTGGTGGGAGATTAAGTAGGATAAAATTTATTATACCATATCTTTGAGAGAATTCACAACAATTGGAAAACTAAATGACAGAAAGCTTCAAAATAGCTAAAATATTCCTTCAACCAGAAGGTGTGCATCAATGGAGGCCTAGATTTACACGGTTTCACACAATCTCCAAGAATTTAACATGAAGGCTCGAGCTAAAGACTCAATAAAACATCAAAGACCCTTGGTTCCTCATGCCTAAGATACACTCTAAGGCTTACAGACAATATTTATCAACGAATGATAGTGAAGAGATTTTAAATTGTTTATCTCATCACAGGATGAAGGATCTTCTTGAAATGAAATTGCAAATGCCACTAAAATATCACAGGGACGATATCCTATGTGATTAGGAGGGACTTTAACACAAGATTGCAACATGAATTAAAAAAACTACTTACAAACATTATGAAATAAAGCAGACACAAATTACTCAAAGATTGACACAGACTAATTCGAAATTGATTAGATTCATTAACAGGGGAAAGTTTCTTTGAATAGTCTCAAAGCTTTTCAATGGTTGTACACTCACAACCAACTTGACACAATTGAAATCTAAAACACAAGAAATTAACAAGTTTCTTGGATTGGTCTTCAGGAAGATGGGCTAAATCTCAAATTTTCTCTTCAGAATTCAACCCCCGACCCTTTGCAACAATATTCTCATTGCATTTATAAATTTCTATTGCTCACTCATCCTGAATTTTCCCCCCAAAAATAAGAATATTCGAGGGACCTTTTCTTGTTACCAATTTGTCTCGGAAAGTGACATTTAATAAATTTGCAACAAAAATTTGGTAGTTGGATCCAAAATCATGAACTAGTCACATTTCCTATGAAAATTCCTTTCGACTAATGACTAGGATGCCATGCCACAACTTTTTAACAGTCCTTTTAATCATTTTGATTCTGTCATGCAAGAAATCCCCATTTTAATCATTTTCTAGAGGTTATATACACTTAGATCTGACAGGTAATCCTTTTCACCCTCGAGGCAACACCTTATTTCATCCTTTACACCTGTAACCTCCATCATTTCATCATTTTCCATCTCTCTCCTTTGTAAATTTCCCGAATCCAATTTCTCTGGTAATTCTACCATGTCATCTTACATGTGCCCGAACAATTCCAAATTCACAATATCAACCTTAAAAATCATTGGACTAACATTGTATTAAGTTCTAAATCCTTTCAATGGAACTTTGTAGATAAACACGATAAGGAATATTCATCAAAAAATGATGAAAAAAAGTGATCTTCACATCCATATTGGGTACTGAAGAGAAATCAGGAGTCTTGGAGCAAAAATGGTGGAAAAATAGATGCATATGCACAACAACCATTGATTTGGTCCCTTCTCAGCTATTATATTAGATCCGTCCATGTGTTTCTTCTTGGCACAACTGTAAAGGAAAAGTACAGAGGCAGGTTTCCAAACAGGTGCAGGCCTTCCATGTGCCCTGGGCCCAAGAAAAATGCCTATTTGCCTTTGAAAAATTTTCAGTAAAAAGGAGCCAGCAATTTAAGCCTCCACGTGTAACCCTGGTGCACCTTTGGTATGGTTCCTTAAAATCGGAGACCCTAAGCAAGCGAGGGCTAATCGTCAAGTGTTAGTCTAATAGAGTTGAATCAAAAAAAATTTGAAGGATCAATGGAAGGCTCCATATGTCTAGGGTCTGAGATAGTTTTCCTTGGCGGTTGAAGAAGTTGAAGATATTCAAAGGGGAGTGTGAGCAGAAGCCTCCAAGTGTCCTTTTGACACTTCTGGTAAAATGAAAATTTAGGGGCTAGTCCCTAAATAGGCGCAATCCCTCCATGTGATCCCAGGACTTTAGGAGAAATTTTCTTGAAAAGTTTAAGTATAATTAGATGAGCCAACACAAGCCTCCACATGTTGTCCCCGGTGCAACTTTGAGATGGTCCCCAAAAGCGGAGACCTTGAACAAGCGTGAGCTCACCACATGTCTCCTTGGCATAGCTACTAAGGTAGGACCTAGAGGCAAATCCTCAAATGAGCGCACAGCCCTCCACGTGTCCATGGTCTGATTAAAGCAACACCGGATGCATGGAAAAATGCTCGAGTTTGGACAAGGTAGCAGAAACCTCCACGTGTCTCCCTGGCACAATTCCAAGGACAAAGAAAAAGGTGAATTTTTAGATGAGTGCCAACCCTCCACGTGGACATGTTGAGGAGGTTAAAGAAAGCCTTAGATTTTCAAAGTATCCCACCAAGAAACATCCAACCATGAAAGGGCCACGTTTCCATAGATGCCGATTTTATTGAATTTTATAGGGGAAAACGACACCCGTCAACTGATGAAGTAAAATGCAGGAAAATCAGTGCATTTGTGCCCCAAAATGAAATCTTTCTTCATGGACAAGAATTTAGTTTTCCCCATGAATGGGCCATATGAATTGTGACAGGAATATGATCCTTTGAGTCAATGGATGAACCCAATGTACGTATTCTATAGATATTGGGACATAAGGTTGATAGGGAAAACAAAATGTGGCTGTGGAAAAATGGAAGGAAAGGAAAAAACCTAATTTCTAGAGCCCAAGTTATAAATTCTTCCACATTGATAGAGGAATGGAAAACAAATTCCGGACTTAAAGTGATCCTCGACCAAAGGAAGGGGCTGATCATCAAGAAACCATGGGTAATTTGGATCCAACAAAATTTTCATGCATCAATACGAGGAGATAGAAAAGCACGAAAAGCCCACAGGAACTAAAGAATTTTAAGGATGAAACGGGGCAAGATAAAATTGAGAACCAATAGAACCCAGCACTTCAAATCAAATAGATAGGTTAGTTGGTTGGGCTCTAAAATGAAGATCATAGTATCCATTTTCGGGGAAGAGAAGATAGTGTCAAAGAAACCATAGGCTCAAAGGAGAAGAAATTAAAAGATTCAAAGTCAAGGGCTCTGTAAATGATTTCAGAATGGCACCAAAAATGACTAAGTATGGTTGAGATAGCGGAAGCTACAAATCCCTCCAAATGATGCACCTCCAAAGATTAATCCAAAATCTGGAAAATCAAACAAATGCCAAGCCTTGCATCTAGAGCCCTAAAATTCGTACTGGCCGTTTAAAATTCTTCGACTCAGCGGAGGGTCTGTCGACACTAAAATTTTCCTCCGTAATTTCTATTTCATTAATGTATGTATTAGGAATAGGATGTTGTTAAGTATAATTAGTAGTAGCATCTGATAG
Organism: Taxus chinensis; assembly: GCA_019776745.2. Classification (NCBI taxonomy): domain Eukaryota; kingdom Viridiplantae; phylum Streptophyta; class Pinopsida; order Cupressales; family Taxaceae; genus Taxus; species Taxus chinensis. The sequence goes on from JAHRHJ020003222.1 coordinate 149,503, forward strand.
AAGATAACGGCGCTGCCAGTACGACGCCACCAATAATGTATAGTATGGTAATAGTCAAAAGTACAATAGGAATGTTGTGGTAAAAAGTAAATATTTGTCGTAAGTGGTCCGGTAATGTTAAAATGTCAAAGTTGGGGTAAGTAGAGAACTAGGGTCTACATGATTAGGAATTAGAAATATTATATTGGTAATAAGGACAAGGAGTGAGGTCATAAATATTTTGTGTATTTTATTTGTAAAAAGTCTAAAAATGTGGAACCCATGTGAAATGATAAGGTTTATCTTATCTTAAAAGATAAGCTTACATGTACAGATAAGAGTTAAGGTATGGAATATGATTCGTCAGAGTGGATTTCTTATCCTATCTTAGAGATAAGATGGATAAGCCTGGAAGTTCTATAAATAAAGAGGCCACCCCCCCTCATTTAGCATAGAAGGAAGTAGTGAGAAATATTGTATGAGTAAGTGTGTAAAGGAAGCCATCATTTTGAAGGTGTGTTAAAGAAGCCATTAAGAGGTGTAATTGTGAAGTTTCTCCCATAGTTATTGTTGGAAGGCAAGTGAAGTCAGTAACACTTGAAGTACCTCATGGGTGAGATTGTAACAATTTCATGTTAATATTATAATTTACTCTGATATTTCAGATTTATCATCATTCCTTCTTATCATAGTCTATGGTATTCTTGTGTTATGTTTGTTGTTGTGTTTCCAGATTACATCCACCAAACTAAAAGTTGTGCATTAGTAAATAATCATAGCACGAGGAGTTCCCGGTGAAGAATTATCATAGTGCCGGATTGGTGATGACATTTTGGTTCCGTTGCCGGGACCATTCCTCGTTGGTGGATTTTCTGGAGAGATATTCCCACTTAGTCAAAAATCATTTGGAGGGTAACCTTGTTTTTACTGTGCATAGTAGTTACCATGGTAAAGTCACTTTTTGCCGTGAATAGTATTTACCGTAGTAAAGTCACTTTTTACCGTGAATAGTATTTACCGCAGTAACTTCACTTTTTACCGTGAATAGTGTTTACCACAGTAAAGTCAGTTTTTACCGTAGTAAGTCAAGTTTTACCATAGTTTACCGTGGTCATTTCTATTTTACTGTAGAAAGGTGTAAAGTCACTTTCTATTATAGTGATTCCAATTATTTGTGCACATAAGTCTTGTTGATTGTACTTGTGGGTTGGTATTTCACTGGTGGTTACTTTTGAAAATGGGGAAGATTCCTATTTTTTCAGCCCAATCTAATGAAGATGCTTCCTCTTTCATTCAAGAGTTTAAACGATCTTGTATTTGTAATGGCCTCATAAGAAGGGAACAATGGACTGAATTTTTTCCTACCTTTTTGGATGGTTCAGCCCTTAGGTGGTTTGAAACACTAGGTGATAATGTGAAAAACTCATGGGATTTATTAACTGAAAGTTTTCTTGAAGAATTTGGTGAACAACAGAAATATGCAGATCTCATGATCGATATCACAAAGCTATCCCAAGGAGAGAAGGAGAAGATAAGAGATTATCATGCTCGTGTTCTAGAGCTAAGGAGGAAGCTCGATGCCCAGATCCGGAAGGAAGGATTAGTGGATGGGTTGATGAATGACATGGATAATCTCCTCTGTAAGCACTTCATTCTTGGGATGAAGCCAGAGATCAGACAACGAGTGAAGTATGACCGCCCAGCTACCATTGAACAAGCAAAGGAGATTGCAAGAAGGCAAGAAGAAAGCATGGAAGAGGAGCCCAAAGAAATTGTTGCTAAAGTAGAGCCTACACCAACACCTTTGGTCAGAATCCACAACCACTCTCGGTGAGCACAAATCTTTCTCCTAGTACATCTACTGAGTATGAAGATCTGCTCAAGAAGATGGGTCAGTTAACTATTAATCTTCTTCAAGGAAAGGAATTTAGTTCTCAGGGAGGAGATAGAGGTCCAAAAAGAAATATTTCTGAAGTTGTATGTTATGGTTGTTATAAAAAGGGTCATTATAAGTATAATTGTCCAGATAGAGCTTCTACATCTGGTACAAGAGATAATGATAAAGGAAAAGCACCTGTGAATTCTTTTGATGTAGTAGATAAGAGCATAAATAATGAAGTAGATGTGTTTGTAACAAAAAGAAAGAAAGAAAAAGATAATCAAGATGGAAATGATCCTAAGAAGATGAAAGGAGAAACTAGTAAGAAACATAGGAGAAGAAAGTTGGGTGTGCAGGATTTTCTGATTTCACAGGGACAAGGACCATACTCCATCTTAGAAGATCTGTCCAAAAGGCCTGCAAATATTACATATGGTCAACTCTTGGCTATGTCTTCTGAGAAGAGGCGGGAGCTGCGAAGTGGACTCAATGCTCGATGAAGGAAGGAGGTTGAGGTCCCTGTTTTGGAGGTAGAGGCAGATCCCTACGCTCCACAAGCTGAGGTATTATGTAATGGTATTTCAATTCATGATGTCTTAGTTGATGGAGGTGCTGCAGTTAATGTAATGACTGAGTCTGTAATGAATATGTTGGGTTTAAAAATTGATCGCCCCTCAACACTTATGTTAAGGTCATTAAATAAGGGAAAAACTAAACCAGAAGGTGTAGTTTCAAATGTGGCAATATCTGTTATGGGTGTTGTATGTGTGGTAGACTTTCAGGTGATGAAAAATGGTACTGTTGCGTACCCAATGTTGTTGGGAAGACCATGGCTAAGGAGAGTTCATGCAAGAAACTACTGGAATGAAGGCTTCATGACACTTGGATGTGGTAGAGAGAGGGTGAAGATAAATGTGATCCCTCGGCATCATAAGGCAGAACCTGTGGATTCAAGTGATGAAACTGATGATTGGACATCCTCTGATTACTCTAGTACCAATGAAGTGGACACAGAAGATGAAGAAAGTGAGGTTGATGTTTCGGTCATGGATATCCTTCCAGTCACACCGACTCATGAACCCATAAAATTATCTGAAGAAGAAATTGATGATCGTCTCCAATAAATAAGGATTGGTGATGCTGTGATGGAGAGTGAGAAGGAATCCTACCTCCAGCTCTTTCGAAGGTACATACACCTATTCACTTTTGATTACAAGGAACTCCATCAAGTAAGTTGGGTAGAACATTCTATTGAGCTGGTAGATGGTGCTAAGCCCATAAAGCAAATGCCATATAGAATGAATCCTAATTTTTCCAAGACTGTAAAAGAAGAAATAGATAAGTTGCTTGATGCAGGATTCATATTTGCTGTGGAGAATTCAGAATGGGTTTCTCCCATTGTGATCTCAATAAAAAAGAATGGGAAGCTACGCATTTGTGTTGATTATAGGAAGCTCAATAAGGCAACAAAGAAGGATCATTACCCTCTTCCATTCTCAGATCAGATCTTGGATGAAGTAGCTGGCCAGGAGTGTTATAGTTTTGCTGATGGATATAGCGGATACAACCAAGTTCGTATAGCAGAGAAAGATCAGCTGAAGACCACGTTCACCACTCCTTGGGGAACGTTTTCTTATAGAGTTATGCCTTTTGGGTTGTGTAATGCTCCAGCAACATTCCAACGTTTGATGAATAGGGTGTTTGAACCCTACATTGGGAACTTCATCAGAGTATTTCTGGATGATTTTTACATCTATGGGAGCAAGATGGACCACCTGCACCAGATGGAGACATCATTTCAAAGGTTAGATGAAGCACAAGCCTCACTAAACCCTACAAAGTGTGTCTTTGGATGTTCTAAAGGTGTTTTGTTAGGGCATGTTGTATCCAGAGATGGTATTGGTACTGATCCTGATAAAGTTTCAAAAATCAAAGAGTTACCATTTCCTATGAATAGAAGTAAGTTGAGATCATTTTTAGGCCATGTGGGTTACTATAGAAGGTTCATCAAGAATTTCTCAAAGATTACACAGCCACTAACCCAGTTCTTGAAGAAGGATGTTACTTATGAACCAGGAAATAAGGCGCATGAAGCTTTTGAACAACTGAAGGAAGCCCTGGTGTCTTCACCTATTTTAAAGAATCCAGATTGGAGCAAGCCATTCATTGTGTACACTGATGCCTCAGATGCAGCACTAGGAAGTACTCTGAGCCAAAAGGATGAAAATGGGAATGAACATCCAGTTTACTTTGGGAGCAGACAAATGAGTAGTGCTGAGGTAAATTATACTGTAACTGAAAAAGAGGCTCTAGCTATCATTTTTGCTGTAAAGAAGTTTAGGAATTACTTGCTAGGGCAAAAATTTATAGTTGTAACAGATCATCAGGCTCTAAAATATATTGTAAATAAGCCTAACCCATCAGGGAGGATAGCAAGATGGATAATTTTGCTACAAGAATTTGAATTTGATATTATAGATAGGCCAGGAAAGAAGCATGTCAATGCAGATGCACTCTCTCGAGCCTATGATGGTTTAGGTTCATCTTGTGATGATGATGATTTCCCAGATGCAACATTGTTATCCCTTGACACAATCCCTAGTGAATACATAGATATTTGGAATTATCTGAATGAATTCAAGTTTCCTGATGGTGCCAATGCAAAGACTAAGAGGAAGATTACTCAAGCCAGTCATCCATATTCTATTCTGCATGGAGTATTATTTCGAATAGGACCTGATGGACAGTACAAGAGGGCAGTTGGACGTGATCAAGGGAAGGAGCTGATAGAAGAATTCCACAATGGTACATGTGGAGGGCACTTCTCTGGACAACTTACAACAAGAAGGATCTTGGATGCAGGTTATCACTGGCCCACTCTTTTTAGAGATTGTTATAATTATTGTAAGACATGTGATATTTGTCAAACACATGGTAACCGTAAGACTTCATCAGCTCCATTATGCCCTATTCTTCCACTTGGTCCCTTTGAAAAGTGGGGAATAGACATTGTAGGTCCACTTCCAACTACCCCATGCCAAAATAAGTATATTGTAGTTGCCACAGATTATTTAACCAAGTGGGTTGAAGCTAGGCCATTGAAAACAACTTCCATGGATGAAGTGGCAAGGTTCATATATGAACGCATTGTCACCAGATTTGGTTGTCCATTAGAAATTGTAACAGATCAAGGAAGCCACTTCATTAATGAGGTGGTAGAATCCCTAGTCAATAAGTTTTCTATTAAGCACAGGAAGGCAACAACATACAAGCCAAGCACAAATGGACAGGTGGAATGAACAAATTTTGTGTTGTGTCAAATTCTAGCAAAAGATGCAGCCTTGCAAGTACATAAGTGGGATAAAAGGATTCATGCAGCATTGTGGGCATATAGGGCAACATCAAAGTCAGCAACAAGATACTCCCCATTTCAGTTGGCTTATGGCATTGATCCAGTTCTTCCTATTGAGTTTGATATTCCCACTGTGAGAGTTATGAAAAATGAAAGGATGGATGAAAGTGATTCAGTAAAAGAAAGGTTGGTACATCTTCATTTGCTAGAGGAAATGAGGGAAATAGTGAAGGATACAAGCTATAAGAAGAAAATGAAGCAGAAGGAATACTTTGATCAAAAGATCCGTTGGTCTCCATTTCATGTGAATGACTTGGTTCTAGTATATGATTCCAGATACAAAAAAAGAAGACAAAGAAAATTTCTTCCAAAATGGATGGGGCCCTACAAAATAGCAGTTGTGCATGAAAATGGTACGTACCGACTGGAGGAATTGGATGGCACTCCCATTACGAAATGGGTCAACCACGACAAGTTGAAGATTTTCCAAGCACCAGAATAGTCTACTCCGAGGACGGAGTAGAAGCTAGGAAGGGGGAAGATGTCGACACTAAAATTTTCCTCCGTAATTTCTATTTCATTAATGTATGTATTAGGAATAGGATGTTGTTAAGTATAATTAGTAGTAGCGTCCGATAGAAGATAACGGCGCTGCCAGTACGACGCCGCCAATAATGTATAGTACGGTAATAGTCAAAAGTACAATAGGAATGTTGTGGTAAAAAGTAAATATTTGTCGTAAGTGGTCCGGTAATGTTAAAATGTCAAAGTTGGGGTAAGTAGAGAAGTAGGGTCTACATGATTAGGAATTAGAAATATTATATTGGTAATAAGGACAAGGAGTGAGGTCATAAATATTTTGTGTATTTTATTTGTAAAAAGTCTAAAAATGTGGAACCCATGTGAAATGATAAGGTTTATCTTATCTTAAAAGATAAGCTTACATGTACAGATAAGAGTTAAGGTATGGAATATGATTCGTCAGAGTGGATTTCTTATCCTATCTTAGAGATAAGATGGATAAGCCTGGAAGTTCTATAAATAAAGAGGCCACCCCCCCTCATTTAGCATAGAAGGAAGTAGTGAGAAATATTGTATGAGTAAGTGTGTAAAGGAAGCCATCATTTTGAAGGTGTGTTAAAGAAGCCATTAAGAGGTGTAATTGTGAAGTTTCTCCCATAGTATTGGTGGAAGGCAAGTGAAGTCAGTAACACTTGAAGTACCTCATGGGTGAGATTGTAACAATTTCATGTTAATATTATAATTTACACTGATATTTCAGATTTATCATCATTCCTTCTTATCATAGTCTATGGTATTCTTGTGTTATGTTTGTTGTTGTGTTTCCAGATTACATCCACCAAACTAAAGGTGTGCATTAGTAAATAATCATAGCACGAGGAGTTCTCGGTGAAGAATTATCATAGTGCCGAATTTAATTCTGGATGAGACTCAACACCATGTGAACAAGTGCATAAGGTACACATAGGATTAAGACTGGTCTTCTATGGTTTCAAATGACATAGAAAAATAGTAGGACATAGAGAAGGTGATTATGCTGGGAGGTTAAATTTGCTTTCAAGATGGGACATCTGGAAAATCAAACACATACACCGATGATGGTGAGGTTAAGATCAGATGTATGCGTCACTAGAGGGAACTTGACTTTCGGTCAGGGTTATGCTGTGATATTGCAGTTATTGTCGGAGAAACCCTCAATCTTAAGAAAATGAAACAAGGTTGAATGCTGACTAGTACAAGGATGTGAAAGTCTTTTGTACTGATAATGATATTCAACAAAGCAGAAGTGGGATGTGGTTTCCATGGAAAATATTGATGATGCCTTCAAAGGGCTAAAATCAGAACATAATTGATGGATGAAGGTTGTCCATCATGGTAGACATACTGGATAAATATAGAAGCCGACACCAGTTAGGTATAACTGACGATGCTCTGTGATGAAGGTACTGTATGATGGTTGGTGGACTGATTGCACAAGCATTACATGTGAAATTGTAGGAAGGAATACACAGTAAAACTGGGTTGATCGATTTTAAATCAAATGAAGACTTCAAACTTCTATTTTAAACCTCTTTTGAGGAATGCGAATATGGGGGCCCAGGCATTAGTTTCAATTCAACAGTCATAATACTCCAAATATGATGATGTAGTTTGCAAGGAGTGAACCAGGTAAAATGAAGAATCATGTCCTCACACCTCAAAACTGGTAAACCAAGAAGAACACTAGTGGAAAAATACGATCCTAAGAGTGATCTTTTCTTTATGTTTGTTCAGCGTATGCAATAATTTTCATAACTGACTTTGTGTATTTAGAACCATATGAAGTTTTGGTATCGTATAGGCATCCTACAAAGAAACCGTAAATCTGAGATAGGTGAGGTGATCAGCATTATGTTATGGTGGGGGAGGTCCATCCTCTAAGATAATGACTTGCAGCATGTTATTCTTAGTCCAACGAGATTGAGGAGTAGGGTTGTCAATCCTCATGCAATCCAGAAGGTGTATCATTGATAGGCGTTCCGAGGGTAAAGTATCACTTCTAAGTGGGTAAGACAAGATATGTTTATTCTCGGGTTACATCCGCACAAGATTTTGGTAAGACATGACAAAGAGAGTGTGTGGGATTATCTACATCATTCTTCTGTGTCAACCATGTGAGCTAGGCATGACTTCCAGCATATAGGTTTCCTCATTGCCTAGCTCTAATGTGCCATGCCTATCCTTGCATACAACATGTTTCATGTATCAGTGTTGCGGAATTAATTTTAAGCCCAAATTAAAAGATTATGTTTTGGGTTGAAAAAAACGATGAGGTAGGAGATGGTATGCTCTTTCACTAAAATGTAGAGTCTGAAAGTCATTGGAATGATTAAAGCCATGTGTATTAAATGCACCATAGAGAAATGTGGTCCTTTAGAGAAAACAGATTTGGACTAAGTAAGGATTGCCAATGGGACAGATAGGTTAATGTGTAAGATCTACTTGAAGGAGAATGCAACACCATTGCACTCCTAATATCCTTCACCTCTTCCAGTGAGTTCCCAGAAAATGCAATTAGAACCCCTGATGGGTCCCACCAGGATGTAGTTCCAAAATGTTTTCACCATTTTCATTTACATTTCGATTGAAGTGACTGATATCTAGACTATCAGGTAATGGGTGATGGAGGAATTACTTGTTTATGTTGGTCGGTCGATGGTTATATGCGGGCGTTCTAACTTATCGATCACACTGTTAGACATGTGAGAGATGCTAACTTTTGGCTCGGAGGAACTGCCTGAAATGGGGCAACATGAAACCACAAAAGATTTAGTTAAATGATATATGACATGTGGACTACCTATCACGAGTTCTAGATCCGGGACATGATTGTGATACTTCCTAGATGGTTGTCAATCCACTGTTTGATGTATAATGTTAATGTGAGAAACATTTAGTGGATAATCTTACTGTAGTATGATATGAATGTAGGTATCTCATTCAAGTGCAATAAGAAAATATTAACATAACAAGATTTGATGATGGTCAGATCTGAAAGTGTCATATGTAGTTATCATATGTGCTGTGGACTGGTCAGGTTGCATTGAGTTCTGCATCTGATTTGAAGTTATTTGGTGAGAAGGTAAGGTTGGATTTATGGAACATATGGCACTTAGGCACAAAAGGCACTAGATGACCAACATCAGTTAGGTATAACCAATGACGGTTAAGACATGGACCAACTCATGTTGTTTCATGTCGTGTAACTGACATCAGTTAAAATCGGGGTAGACAGAAGCTTCATTAATAATCATGGCTTGATAAGGATTATTATATTTCTGAGGCTAAATGTTTAGATCTTATGGGGGGAAATAGAGAGGTCTATGGAGCTAATCTTAAGTGTTACTCATTTTCAGGTGCTTATAATAGTCTAGGCTTTGAGTGATTTGGGAAGATGTGTTGGGTGAAGGAATGCATTAAGCCCTGTAATCATAGATTAAATGATGGGGAATTGAGAGTGCTAAGTAGCCAAACTGATCCCAATATTCAGGTTTGGGACAAAATGTGCCTATTTAGAAAGGGGAAATAGATAAGTAAATGACCTCATGGATAATGTAAAATAATGACTATGATGCACCATCCCAATGGTTGGATGGAGGTGATATTTCAATGCAAATGAGGCCCAATGGTTCATGGTGCCACTCAGCAGTGCTTCACTGGAATGCTACCATGAGTGCAATGCTTCTATATCTATTTGGATGATGGTATGTGGATGCCTGGATGCATGAAAAGACTCATGGTTCCTCTTGGATGCTAGCTCTTATCTTCTTCCCTTGATCTCAGAATGTGGATAACCTTCGAAACAAGGTTACCAAAGAGATTTGATTTTAGTAACTGATGACATGGTTCACGGGTCTGACTGGCATTGGTCTAAGGCAGGATACTCTCCAAGTTAATCCCTCAGGAATAACTTAGATCATGGGGCAATCCTTTCCACCAGATCTGTCTATTCTTGGGTGGATCAAGATTTGGAAGTTCAAGGAGCCTTTTTCTATGTAGGTAGATATGGTCTATGGAGATAATAGACATGTGATTTAGTGTAAGGTAGGATCTTGAACCAAGTCCTTAGTTAGTCTATGTTGAAATTTTACATGCTGAGAATAGATCTAGGGTGAGATGGCATAGATGATGGTGTCTAGGTGAGGTGTGTGTTGGGTATAAATCTAGCTTAATCCACCAATAATTAGATAATAAATATTGTGAGGATATATATGGAAATTTAATGCGATAATTGATTAAATTCCCCATATTGATGTGGGGTGGAAGAGGCCATGGTTAGGTGCATACGTTTGAGTTGGTTATTTGGTGAGGGAACAAGGGGAGTGTTACCCAATTTTTGTGTGTACATCCATCACTAGGAATAAAGAAGGAAACTCTACGTTTGAAAAACCTTCTTGGGGGAGAATTTTGGAAAGATAAGGAGAGGATATGGGGAGATAGGTAGATGTTAAATTCATGGAGAGATAAGGGTTATATTACTGTTTTGGCATGGTGTTATGGTTGCACAAAATGGGATTGTCATCTCGTCTTCCCAAGTAGAAACTTTCATTGGTTAATTGTGTACATTTTATGCGTTTAAACCAATTTTTAGATGTGATTGGAATGTGAATTTCTTCCATTTTTCTATTTGGGTGTGTTGCCTCTTTCCCATGGTTGGGGGGAGACTAGCCTACCACCTTGGACTCCTTGGTGGCATGTAATGATGTTATTTGGTTGGGTGGTCAACCAATCATTTCTCTTGTGAATTAAAAATCCTTTCATTGTTGTTTTGGAGATAGATGGAGTTGCCTAGATGATCTAAAGTTTTTATTTTGGAGTTGTAATAAAAATTATGTTTTTGAGCCAAAAATTTGGCTTGTTGTCTCCTCTTGTGAGGGGGGCTTGTAGTGCTTGCATTTTATCATATTATTTCATTATGAAAATGAAAATAAATATTCGGTTATAGTTGTTATAATATGTAAATTGAACAGCTGAAGCCATGGTTGGAAATATTGTTGAAATTGTTAAAGATTACTTAAAGTTGTAGGCTATAAAATACCTCATTTTAATATATGATTTCTATATTCATATTTTGGAATGAAGAATTTATCTTAGTAAATGAAGAAATGATTAAATGTATGCAATGAAATTATCCTCCTCTTCTTGCTTGAAATTTTGAAATAGTAGCTCCATTATGGTAGTGTTTATCCTGTGTAAATAGAAAGGAAATAACAACTTCAATTTGGTAGTGTTTATCTTGTGCAAAAGGAAAGGAAATTATATGCATTAATTTTTGTTGTTTATTACCATTTTGTGTTTGAAAAAAAGGGGTTGTTGTTTAAATGTAAATTTAATATTCCTTACTTGAATATTTACTCTTGTTCTAAATTTAATTATGAATTTTTAGTGGATTTTGGTTTAAAAACCAACAATGTATTCTTGATTATAAGCTTGAAAAAAATCTCTCTCTTTGTGTATATTTATTTAATGTATTATTGTTCAAAGAAACCTTCTTATACTTGATTCTATCTGCTTATCTAACAACATTGACTGTGTTTAGAAAACATACATACATACATACATACATACGTATATAATTTACAATGATGCCTTCCTACTAAACAAGTTAGCAAAACTTATTATGAATCTAGGTATTACCGAAATGAAAATGTAAATGTGTTTGAATTAAATAAGTTAAAGCTTTTTTTATAAATCTGGTTGTTACCAAATAAGCTATTTTTTCTTGCTCTCTCATACATACATACATATGTTATTAATTTTAAAGAAAATGAAATTTATTGTGGAAAGGCCATATATGAGAAGATTGGAATGTTGTTTTTATATTTAAAAAAATTAAGTGTGGGGGTTCCAGAGTAGGGAGACCGGTTGTCCCACCCGTCCCCACACTCTTTTTGTTACCCATTGAGGGTTGTGGCATATGCCACATCCCATGGATGTGGCATGGGCCACAACTCTCCCCCTTCCTTTGTTAACATGGCCAAGGGCCATCTTCCTATATGCACAGGCCATTCGGCCTATTATATATGCAGTTTCCCATCTTTTGGGCTTATTTTCAATACGGCTATCCCTATCAACTATTATATATATCTATGTATGTATGTATGTATGTATTCATACATATAAAAAGATATATATACAAATACCATTTAAATGAAAATAAACATACTTTATTCTCAAGCCCAATCTAAACTTCTAGAATATATATATATATATATATATATATAAACCTATAACATTATAAATATACAATTTTGTAGATCTCTATGATTTGTCATTGAAGAATAAATGAGAAGCTTGATCTTGAAACCTTGATTTCTTGAACTCTTCTTGTTCTCTTCATATTTGCAAAAAAAGATAAACCTGAATGGAAAAGGAGAAAGAAATGAATTAAAACATAGGTTTTGCAAATGTATCCTCACCCTTTCAGATTTTAGATTAGATTTAATTCTACGATGGAGATTAAATCATATCCTAGGGCTATGCTTGAGTGTGCATATAACTTAAGTGATGGGGGTGTTTTAAATTTAGTAGGATGTTTTAATATGGTTAAATCAATTAGTGATTTAGGTTATTCTGGGTGGTTTTAACTTGATAGGTAAATTAAATTTAAATGTCTTAATTTTTATAATTTTCTTAAATTTTACTTGTGGGTTTAATTTTGGAGGATATTTAAATAAATTAAATATTTTATTACTTTGCGTATTATTATTTGAGGTCATGGGCCCATTTTAGTGGAAAAATGGGACCCATGACCATAATGGTGATTTTGGCTTCCCGCAAAACCCTTGATCATTTTTGAAACAATTATAACTTTTTGAACTTTAAAATCTTGAACTTTCCCATTTTTCATGTGTGATAAGTTGTATCACAAGTGTAGTTTTGACCATACTGCCATCATGATAGGCTTATCATTGACGCTTATATTAAAATACTTGTAAATTGTTTAACCCGCAGAAGCGGAGTTACACCAACTCTATGTTGTTTAGGTTTGAAATTGTGTCACTGTAATAACAATGTAAAAATTAATCTAATCCTCCATGTTGTTTGCGATTATGGTTTGGTGCCATTTCTCCATTTGTTGTGACTAATTCGGGATACTTTTGTTATGATTAATTATAACCGCCAAAGAAATAAATAACTTTAAACTAAAATTTATCACCACAATTATTTTTTTTAACTTAATTATTTAGGATGTTTGGCTGTATTTTTTCCATTTTCGAACTTGTGCTAAGTGAGGCATGATAGTTAGTTAGTCAGATCAACCGCTTTAAATCCTATTTTGTGCAAATGTTCACTACTTATTATTTGTGGTTTACTATAGACACCTAAATTTGGTATATATACCCCTTGTTCACTCACATGTGCATACTTAATTTTAATTTAACCCATCCTCTTATATTTAATTTAAAATGCCCATTTATCCCACCAATATTAATCTTCATTATGTTTAATTAATTAATTAATACCCATTACATTGCCCGAATGGACCTTCTATTTAGGATTCTTTTATCCTAAATCCATCCCCTTACTTTTCTAAGCTTTTATCACATCTATTTGTATGCTCTAACTACCCATGGTTTATCCCCAAGAAATCTCATCCCTCCTACATGCTTTAAAGCACTATTCTAACTCTTAAAAACATGAAATCGCGCCAAAAACACAAAAAACTAGCCCATTGGGGAAACTTTCCCTGCAATGTATGGTGACCTAGCCCGGTCAATGTCGACCCTATAAAACTAGGTGATTTCTTTCTATTCTTCAATAAAATACATGTAATTTCAAGATTTCTTGTGAATTGAGCATCCTTCCTCTCACCTAAGCATTCCTACATCAATTCACATACCTTCTAGACATCCTTTCAATGTGCTTGCATCTCTCACAATCATCTGTCATGAGATTTATCACTATATTTGTGTTACTTTGCTTTATATTTATCATATTATTCTTATATTCTATATAGTTAACCTTTTACAGGTTCATATCAATGACACCAACACTTTGAGCTTCGTTAGCAGCCTCCTTTATCAGTTTACAGGTTTCCTTTTTCATCCATTCATCCTCGGCTCTATATAATTCTTCTATAGTCACCGTTAACTCACCTAGGTCACCGTCAACCCAAATCCTGTTGTCCAAACATCCTTGCCAAATCACTGTTTCTACAAATTTCTCTGTATCTTCTACTTTAGAATTCATTCTGTAGGTCATCTCTTAGTATCCACAGACCTCTTCTACACTCTAGTTTACAATCAAGATTTTGTAAGCCTACATATTCACCTTATCTTTCTAGATCTACCCTTTCAGGTCACCGTCAACCCAAACCAGGTAACCATTATTACAATCTAATCAGCTTTAGATCGATTTCTATCATTTTCTCATATTCAGTAACACTTCTGTTTCTGCATGCTCTTGATGTTATATCCTTTATTTCACTTTATCTATACAAACAAGGGTTGACATCCACCAAGGAAGTTAGTGCTTCTCGGGTCCACTTTGTTTGAAAACCCCCCATATCATATCTAATCATTTTTCTTTCAGTGATTATTATTTGTAAGTTTCATCAGCTTATATTAGTAGGGATCAATCATTCACTTTGCGCCCATCTCTATCCACATTACATCTGAGGTAACATAAACCCTCCAAATTTTCTGAGTTTTCTAGTTTCTTTAGTAGCTAGTGCATTAGTTTGATTAGGAACAAGAAACTTGGTAAACATTCCTGGCATGCCTAGTAGGACCACCCTTCAGGTGATCCCTTTCTTTTCTTGCTATATTCTATTTTTTCTTTCTTCTACTAACAGCGCAATGTGGGGATCTTCTTTTCACTTTCTTGCATTTGGATCGTCTCCTTGGATCGATTGTCACTCAAGAGTGCATATAAAAAGGAAAATATATATCTAGGTATTCTCTTTTTTTCCTTATTTTCTCCTTTCTGTATCGTAGTTCCCTTTCATGTGTGTGTTCTCATCCAAAGATCATAATTCGATTTGGTTTTTAAAATAATCTTTCTTTTTTGCATCCTTCTTGCTCACATAGCTTAAAAAAGGGTTCAAATTTCTGCATCACACATTCTATCACACACAACTAAACGTCACACATCTAAATCAAACATAAAAAAATTCCCTTATCTAGTTTAGTGATTGGGATTTCATCACCCAATAAGGAGCCACCCGAGACTTCCCTGGCCATAACGTATTTGAAACTAGACATAGTTTTCCTTCTCCTAAGTACCCATGTTATCCATCCCCTTTTCTTTTTCACACATTCATAATTGAATACATAATAAATAATTATTTTCTTGACTTTTCTCATTTAACATGGAACAAAAATTTTCCTTGAACAATTCAGGAAAAAAATCCACCATGACCAATATCCCATCCAAACTAGTTGCTTCTAGTTCTTCTTCTAGTCCCATCTATGAATTCTTACGTCATAAAACTACCACCACTCGATCACATTGAGCTTTAGATCCCATTCCATCCCTATCACCTTTTATCATCCCTTCTTCATCACACATCATCATGCCTACCCAACCTCTTAACATCCCCATCCCCTAGGTATCAAATATTCACATTCAATTCTAATCACCTCATCATATTCTTACTTCCCAAAAACCAATCCAATCTTCACCACCTAAAATCTTGAGACAACATTTTCCCAATCCATCACTAGAAAATTCATCTTCACCCCTACACCATATCAATTCAACCCATTTTCAATCAACAACATACACCATACACCTCCCTCCATATCTATCTTATCCACCTCATCATCTAATCCCATCCTATAGATTATCCATACACCTTCTCCAGGGGCTATCTAAACATCACTCATACCTATTATTACTCTACCTACCACCTTAACCTCCAACACTTCTTTTTCCTCTACATATAGTCCTACTCTTACCACATTCACATTATCATTATCCACCCCCGCCTCTTTATCTGCATTTATAATACCTATACCATTACATCTATCTCTTCCACACACACATGTCACTACAATTATTTCTTCCACATACAAATCCACCCATGGATACCTTGACATCATTATCACATAATTATTTACCAATGCCCACAACATCCATTTCATCTAACTCTTCCACATCTAATCCTCCGACATCTACCATTCATACATCTACATCCCTCGTCATATCTTCTCAATCTACATCCACATTTGCAATGCCTCTTGGAACACCTAATACAAAAGAAAAAGGCATTCATACCTCTTCCACAGAGCCTCGAATTCCTACATACACCCATCTATAACCTACATCATCTCCTTCTCACATAGATGTAATCAATCACATCATTCAAACACCCCTTTATATATCTATATCCACACCTCCTCCTATAATTGATTCCACATCCATACCTACTCCATCCACTACATTAGGTTTTATTCCCCCATACACATCTATTCCATTATTTCCCATCATCCCATCCTTAGAACCCATATCGGTTCCTCTTTTTGTGCTCTTTCCTACACCTACCACATCGAATATCGTGACCACATATCTATTTATCTCCCTCTTCTTCTACACCACCTTCATCATTTTAACAATATTGGAGAGAAATTCAACCTGCAAAAACTATAGGTGACCCTCCTATCTCATCCAAACAACCAGACATCCCTACGTCTAGCTCACCTTCAACCTCCTTAGAATTAGTCATGCATAAACTACTTCCTTCATTAGCCACCACACCATCATTATACCCCCCATTAGAGATCATTTTTATTCCTCCCAAGGGTGCTTCCTCACAATCCAAATCCAAACCCCTTGGTACTTTCCCTCAAAATTCATTTTCATGGCCTCATAAGAAAATAAACGGTCCTCTAACCAAGACCAAATCTACATCATTCATTTTGAGGCTAGAACTATATATCCTAGGCCCACCTCCTTCATCATGATCAATCAACCAATCCAAATCCAAACAGTCAGATTCTCATAGGATAAACTTCTTCATGTAGATCACCTCCACCTACCAATCAGTTCAAGCATAAATCATCCACCACCGTGTCTTCTTCTAGTCCACCCTCACCTTGGAGTAATCCACCTTAATCCTCTACATCTGCACCATCTCACAAGACCTCTCCTGGCGCATACATCGAATCATATGTGGAGGTCATACAACATCTACTTAAGAATTCTTTCATCACGCTTCCTCAAATCATATCCTTTGATTCAGAATGTCCAAAGTTTTCTTGGTTTAATTCTCATTGTATTTGTGCCTATCATCATACTCCGGGTCATAACACTAAGAATTATAAGGCCCTTTATACTATTGTCAATGATCTTATTGAGTGATAGGACATCCTTGACGAGTTTCCTTCTCCATCTACTTCTTCATCTATAGCCCATCTAACTCCTTTTACCGCATCTCCATCCATTCAGCCTCTTGGGTCTCTTCACCTATCCACATCATCTCCTACCACTTCTCTTGATGAGGGTCCCCCTTGTTCATCGATACCATTTTCCTTGATATGTCACCTCTATGATATATTATTATTGTAATACTATCCATCCATCACTGAGGGAAAATATTCCCCTCATTATTGATCTTTTAGCATCCTTCTTTGCATCTTCATCGATTTATGCTCCTACATTAGGGGGACTTATTTATAGGATCTGTCTATTCATGGATTATTTTCTCTTTATATTTTACATTGTATTATCTCATCTATCTCAGATCATATGATCATACTATTCATCTCCTCCTCTTATGAACACTTTTGTGGCCATATTTGCTTCCCTTTCAAAATACCATGGATTTATTTAAAATCCACTATTGAAGCACATATTTCATAATATTTATTTTATTCATCTCATATAATCTTGGTTTATCTTGTCCATAATTTTATCCTAAATTCACCGTCAAAGTTGTATTCATCTCTCCCTTGGGGGACCATCTATTCATCTTAGATGCATGTTTCTTGCTTCTTCAAAGGATCGTGCATAGTTTTATTTTTGCTTGTTTATCCTATCCCATATTTCTTCATATCCTAATGCGATGTCAACATTGATGGCCTCATAAATTTATCAAAATGACACTACTCTAGAAAAGAGCCAATGCAATTTTTTTCCCCTAATTAGATTGGGTCGAGAGCCTCTCGATAGGCCTCCCTTGATGGTAAACCATAAGTGGAACCTCTTAATGAATTGCACTAAAGATGATTCTACTACTAGCATGTATACCAAGTGTTCTCATCCATATCTTTAGATCATTCCTCCATCTTATCCTCTTCCATCTCTCATAGTGATGATTTGGAATTATGTGGTCTTCCATCACTTCTTAGATGTGACCTTAAATACGGGCACCACGGATCTTCCCATAGCATATTCCTTATGGATTGGTTCTCCCCCTTTGGTGAGAAATCCACGATAATTACATCTGTTACCTTATTGTTCACCTATTGGAACCATGCAAAGGGTCCAAAGTTGTTTCTTGTACACTCATTATCCCCTATTAAGTGGTCTACATAGCTATTCCCTACTCTTCCCCATGTAAAAATCAAAATTCATGGATGCTCAAATCAAAATCAAATTTATTAAAACCAAATTGATCCCTTAAAGGAAAAATGTTCATGGAAAATAAAATAAAAATAAAAGCATGCAAAATCAAAGTCAAAATAAATAGATTGATCCTTCAAAGAACGACTATCACATATTATTATTTCTTACGACCATTGATGCGTCATGTAAGATGAATTTTTTTTTTTCATAAATAAAACTATTATCAAAGGAAAATCTAAACCTATTATTTTTTGGCTGTTGTTGTTTTCTCAAGATATCAGAACAACTTAGCAGTAAATTTTTTAAAACACGCTAATCTATGAAAAAATAAATTGTTTTTTTTGTTCTTTTCTAAACTGTCAGACAAATGCATCTATATAAAAATAGTTAAAAAAATCACTAGACCGATGTAAGCTAACTATTTGTGCAGATGTGTGAATCTAAATCTAAGATCATCTAACTCAAACAAGGACTTTCCAAAAACCTACCTCAGAAGTGAAGAACACAAACAGGGTCTAATACAGCTTTGATTCTCCATAACTGCCCCTGACAATGTTAAAGAGGAAAAACTCTTAATTGACTTTGATCTACTTACAATTATACTTACTACTTTGGAAATGAATGTTTCTCTACTCATTCAATATGCAATTGGAAAGTTGACAAACAAAAGAAAAAATACACAAACCCAACATGGAAGAGCTGATAAGAGCTTTGGCAAATCCAGTAGAGTGTATATGTCCCCTCATTCTTTCCTTTATTTCTCGAGTGTTCAGGTGAGTCCAAAATATGGGAATGCAAAAAAGAAAACAACAAGAGGATGCACTTGAGCGATGATCATTGGAAGCAATCTGGACGCCAATGCAAGTAGAAGAGAGATACCAAGAGATCTTAAGCTTGGCTATGCAAATTCCTAGCCGATTTGGCCCAACACAACAACTGCAAGATACAAAAAAATTTTAGGCTTTTTTGAATACAAGACATGGAATATTATAGGAGTGAGGACTAGGAGGTTACTTCATGTAAAAGGAAAAGAAGAGGGAGTTCCCTCATTAAACCGATTTAAAAAATGACAGAGCCAAGGAGAACCAAGAAAACAAAGCTATTTTTAGCAAATCGGCTCACGGATGCGTTTACAAAGCAAACTTAAGTGATCGTCGCATGCAATTTTACGCGTGTTGAAGGTTCTGGAAAAGTGGGTTAGGACGCCACCCTGAGCAGGGCGGTGGGTGGTTTTAGGACCTTACCACCCAGGTCGGGCAGCAGTCCGGCACTGAACAGGCTAAAACAAGATAGAAAGAAATGGGAATGGACAAAATGCATGGACCAAGTTAAGTAAGGCTATTTAGGCTACAAATATATATGTGAATGGTTTTTAGAGCTCGGGACACCTTCTTGAAAGGATTTTGAATCATCATGGGGGCTTTTATAACTATTTTCCTGACAATGTAGCACGTGTAATTTTGGGTGCGTACAAAGTCCCCTTCATCTCCCTTACCTAATGGAGGAACACACAATTTCTACCGATTTTGTGGCATAATCTGCTTCCAAAATTTTGATGTGAAAGTCAACACTTATTATACTCCCATCATAATAGAATCATCATCAACTTCTTCTCCAGAGAGAAAGCTACCCACCTAACCTATTATCCTCCTCCTAACCATGGGAGAGTGCCTCAGACATGTGCACTACCTATCGGCGATATTTTCACCTAGTATCCCAGGACCCTATTAACATGATCTTGGCCCTCTTACCTACAGAATCTGAGGCACCAATTCCCTGTTACATAGACATATCTTACAGGATGCCACCCAAACCCATTCCATCAATTCTTCCGTAATCCATTTTAGGATTGGTCGATCGTTTGGATAAGGTGATCATGCATGCTTTGGTGGATGTCTTCGGCTACATGTTTCGACCCAAATGCAAATGTTTCTGAAGATACTCCGATCTACCCAAGGTATGTAGGCACCAAAATACACGACCATTTCAATTGAAATCATTCCTCTTCATCATACCGTACTTCCATCCAAAACTTCTACCCAGCCCACTCTAACTATTCCCAAACCTAAAAACCTAACCACACTTATCTCCCCACCCTTATAAGACCTTTCCACTTAATTTATGTGTTATGACGACATCAAAACCGTACTCACCCACCATAGATTGGACCGGCTGCATCTTCCAAAGTTTGCAGCAGCGGGGATCACAACGATATCTTTTCCCTGTACAGACATGATGGTCTGTAAGATGAATTTTTTTTTTTCAATAAATAAACTATCTCTCAAAGGAAATCTAACCTATATTTTTGGTGTTTTCTCAATACATCAGAAAAAAGCAGTTTAAGTATAAACAGCTAATCTATGAAAAATAAATGTTTTTGTTCTTTCTACTTTTCAGACAATGCATCTAATCTAAATAAACTAGTTTAAAAAATAACTAGCCGATGTAGCTAACTCTTTGTGCAGATGTTGAATCTAAATCTAGATCTATTCTAACTCAAACAAGATCTTTCCAACACCTCAGAAGTGAAGAACCAATCATGGGTTCTAAACAGCTATTGTTCCTCCATAATTCCCTGACATGTTAAAGAAGAAAACTTCTTATTGCTTTGATCTACTTACAATTTATCTACCTATTGAATGATCTGTTTCTCTACTATTATTCAATATGCCAATTGAAATCTTGCAAAAACAAAGAAAAAATTAAAAAAAACTCCAACCTGGGAAGAGCAGGAGCTTGGCAAACAGTAAGTAGTATGGTATCTGTCCATCATTGCTTTCATTTCTTTTCTCTGAGGGTGTTCACGTGAGTCACAAAATATTGGGAATGCAAGAAAAACAACAAGAGGAATGGAACTTTGACGCGATGACACTTGGAAGCAATCTGGACGCAATTGCAAGTAGAAGAAGAGATAACAAAAGAGATCTAAAGCTTGGTATGAAATCCTAGCAAGATTATGGCCAAACACAAAAATGCAAGATACACAAAATTTCTTAGGCCTTTTTCTGAAACAAGCACTTGGAACTATAGGAGTGAGGGATAGGGAGGTACTTCAGTAAAAGGAAAGAAGAGTAGTTCACTCATTAAATCTATTTAAAAATAGAAGAGCAGGAGGAACCAAAGAAAAAAGCTATTTTTAGCAAATTCGGCTCACGGATGCGTTTAAAAAGCAAAATAAGGAATCGTGCATGCAATTACGCATTGAAGGGTTCTGGAAAAAGTTCGGGTGGGACCCGCCACCCTGAGGCATGCGGTGCGTTTTAGGACCCACCAGGTAGGGCAGCAGCGTCCTGGCAATTGAGGCTAAAACACAAGATAGAGAAAGGGGAGATGGAAAAATGGTCATGGATGGAAAAGTTAGTAAGGCTATCTAGGCTACAACTTGCTTAATTGTGAAATTGGTTTTTTTAGAGCCGGGACACCTCTTGAAAGGATTTTGAATCATAATTGGGGACTTTATAACTTAGTTTACGAAAATGTAGCACGTGTAAGGTTGGGTGCGTACAAAGCCCCTTCATCTCCCCTTACTCTCATGGAGGAACACCACTTTCTACCGATTTTGTGGCATCATCTGTTCCCAAAATTTGAACAGTCACACTTAGATACTCCCATCCATAATAGAATCATCTCACCTCTTCTCCACTGAGAGAGAAAAGTCTACTCACATAACCTATTATCTCCTAACACAGGGAGATTTCCTCAGGACATGTCAATACCTATCGGCGATATTTACTAGATAGACCAGGAAACTATTAACATGATCTTGGCCCTCTCCTACGGGGACTCTGAGGGCTAGCCAATTCCCTGTCTCATAGACATATCTTACAGGGATTGCCACCCAACCCATTCCATCCACTTCTTCCGTAATCCCATTTTTAGGATTGGTCGATCGTTTGGATTACGTTGATCATTCAATGCTTTGGGGATGTCTTCGGCTACATGTTTGCGACCCAATGCAAATGTTTCCTGAAGATACCTCCACGATCTACCCAAAGGTATTTTCGGCAACCAAAACTACACTGACCATTCCAATTGAATCACTTCCTCTTCATCATCCTACTTCCCTCCAAACTTCTACCCATCACTATAACTATTCCCAAACCTAAAAACCTACCCACACTTATCTCCCCACCTTATCTAGACCCTTCACTACTTATGGTTATGCCGACAGCAAACCTTACTCACCCACTATCAGATTGGACCTAGCTAGCATCTTCCAAGAGTTTTGCAGCAGCATATCCCCCTTCTTGAAAAAAAACCCCACCTCTAGGTCGTGCACTCCGGTCTCACCTACTACATCCTTGTCATCTTCCCCCTTCATTCACAGGGCTCATCCATAAACCTTGAACCAAAACAAATCCTCATGACCCAAGGACCCGATCAAAATCTAAAACACTTGCTACTTCGTCACGAGGCTTTGTTAACCTCAGCCACTCAGAAAGCCAAACTTCCCTCCCTCAAACCCCACCCATGCACTTCGTGCCACCTATACTCCACTAGTGATATAACCCCAACCTGCCTATCGACTCTCAACCCAATGTCGCTACCCAACTAGTACCAACCACTCACCACAACTTGGTTTCCCCTATGGGAACCAATCCTCTTCCAACATTTAATTCCCCTTATTCATCACGTATACCCATGTCCCTGTACCCAAAGAAGCTGCACTCAAAAGCAAGGAACCACTACCCCAGTAAGTAAGCTAGTAAGCCAACCAACTTCCATTGCTAGGCGCTTCTACCCCACCTTTACCAAACAGATGCCAACAAGACCGAAGAACAATCACATTACCAAAAATATAGGACCAACAATTCCCCCCTCCTGGAAAACCTCTTCCTTCACAATCAGCCACACTTGTACCCAAACCCACACTCACCTCCCATTGTGATCCGTTAGTGGGGGTCCTACGCCAAAATTTTAACCAATCTCTTGGAGACTTCCGTCATCACATTACCACCGCTACGACTTATGATCCTCTCAAACCCAAACCAAAAAGGTTTGATGAACCAAGATTGTGCCTATCATTGTGTGTCAGGACATGATGTGGAAAATTGTAAGCTCTAAAGACCGTTCTTCTTCAAATTTGTCATTCCTGAATTTTTTTTTTAACAATGAACGACCTTCTTGATGAGGATATGCTCCATCCCATCACCTGTCACCATACATCATCATCCTTACCCATTCCGCAACCAATACCTCCACCCCCACAATCATTTTTTCCACCTCCAAAATTCAAGATCAACATGGTCTGTATAAGAGAGTTGGCCAAACCACCACCCAAATGTCAATGCGTCCTACTCATTTCATAAGGCTCTTATCCACGGCTAGGATTTTTACCCTCATGTCATTATACCTTTCATGACACACCCTCTCCATCCACCTCCCCTCATAATAGCATGGTTCATCCACGTTCTACCGCTACCCCGCACTCAGAAAGACAAAGGTAAGAAAAAGCAACTAGCCCATCACCAAACCTATCCCCAATATACATCTTCACCTGCTCCCAAACTCACCATCTGCGGACCTACATACCCTATCTCTGACGAGGTCACCCATCACACAATGATAAAATAATTACATTATTCTCCTCTAAAGATGTCTTTGTATGATCTCGTCCAGACTTCTAAATCCCATAGACAAGCCCTTATCGGGTTTTACACATCCATTGAAGTGTCTATCCCCAGTGACCCCCAAACCAATGGCCTCGATTATCACCCCTCACCATGTGCCTCACTAACAAAATCAGCTCCTCCTCTTCTACCCCCCACGACCCCTCCTCACGTCGCCACCCTAAACTTCTCTAAAGAGGAGATTATACCTCTCCGTCAGATGACCTTGATCCTGCCCTATTAATTTCTAGCTATATCGATAACATACGCGTACGATGTGTCATGATTGATGGTGGTGCTAGCATTAACATCATCTCCTCCCACTCATACAATCAAATGTGTATTCCTTCTAACTGTATGCATAATAACCCATTTATGCTACACTCCTTTAACGACGTCATCACCTCCACCCTTGGCACTATTATCCTTCATGTTCGCCTAGGCCCTCGCATTGTCTCGAGACTATTCTACGTCTTAAGGGGGGAGTTCCAATATAAGCTATTGCTTAGTAAGACCCTGGATTCACATCATGGGTTATGTCCTTTCAACTTTACAACCGATGTGTAAAATTTGAGCATGAAGGACATAATTACACCATCCCTGTCGAACTGTCGCCAGTCAAGACCTATAACATGTTTGCACCGACCCAATGATGTACCTGTACCAGTCAAGGCATCTGTCACTACCCCATGTTCACCTTCACCCACAAGCCCATCCACCAAGGTTGCCATCAGCCTCTCCCACATCTAACCCTACTATTCTACTGCGCCAAAGCCTTACAACGACTCCCTGCTTCCCAATCATTGTAGGCAAGCGGCTATCCCCGCTACCAACATTCAACTACTGATCCCTTAGAAGGTGTTTTCAACGCTCACTCTGGGAGGGTACGCCTATACAATATCGACAACATTCTCACCCTGTAAGGAGTATTGGGAAACATACGTCGCACCCTTGTGTAGGACGACGCGTAGGCACGGTTTGCCCTTAGGTCCTTCGACATTCGCACTAAGCGAACGTATGGGGGGAATTGATGTTGCCAACTTATTAACCCGAATCTCCATCTAAAACACGATGTTTTTCTGACTTATACTCCCTACTAATCAAGGAAGGAAGGGGGGAGAGGGATAGAGAAAAAAGAGAAACAAGCAAAACAAGGTCCAAAAGTTAAAAAACAAGGTTGAACAGAGAAAAAATGAATTTGAAGTTGAATGTAATACAAGAGATGTCCAAAAGAAATAAACAAGGGAATACATGCAAAAAAAATCTAATTTTAACGCATGATAAAAAAATATAAAAAATATGGTGCTAGAACCACAATAAGTTACTTTTGTGTGTGTGTGTGTGTGCGTGCCTAGAGATAAATAATATATGAGCTCTAATTACATGAGATTAAACTTTTTACATGGGGGTGCTTCAGAAATAAATTCACTTATGCTCATTTATTTTTCTATATGCACCAAAAACTTATGTATTTATAAACATTTTAAAATCGTATAAAGTCTTACTAGTGCACATGATGTCACACAATGCGCAATAGTAAAAATTACTAAGAGGGGTCAAAAACCTCAATGAAAAAAATTAGAGTCAAAGAGAACCTAAAAAGGCTTCCAAAACCATAGTGATAAGGTTCTTATGGACGAAATATGTTTGCTAAGGCCGTGGAAAATGATGAGAAAATCATGGAACAATGGTAGAAGTGTAATTTTGAGTGGAAAGAAAAAAGAGAAATGGAAGAAATTCAAACTGTCAAAAAAGAAAAATAAAGATTCAAGAAGGGAAAGAATGAGTTTGGAAGTAGAACGATACAAATGCCCTGTCAAAACTAGAATAACAAAAAGAACACATGCCAAACACAATGTAATTTAAATGAACTAATCAATAAATGCGTGAATTCATAGTAGAAATGTAACATTTAACTAACTAACAAATATCATAAAATATCTATTTAAATACATTATTGAAATCAATCTCAAGGTTCTTATCTTACATTTTTACATACCACATTGATTAATAACTTGTTACCTTCTCCATCAATTTTCACCCATTGGGTGATAGATGACATCCATTATCTACACCATTATGTTGAGAATAAAAAATAATTTTTCGAAAGAAGAAAAACTTCGTTGTGACAATAAAATGAATTTCAAATTTAAGATTGATATTAACCTAAAATACTTTTGGAAAATAAATAACAAATTCAAGATCGAACATAAAACCAAACTTATTACATTACACTTTCCCTTGTACTCCATTATAGAATATTTTTCGGCATAACAATGGAGACAATAATTGAAAACTATAAAAGATATTCGAACTTCAAGAAATTCATTTTCTAAAATAAAAAATCCGTAATAATGTATTTTGTAATGCAGCATTTTCCTTAAAAGAAAAATAAAAGAATATTCGGATTCAAGATGGTTTATATTTGTATTTCTATTCAGGTGTTTAAAATTTAAACGGCATTGTGAGTGGTACAAATTAAATAGTTGTTGAGAATGTGGTCATACCAATAAGATTTTTCTTTTCATAGCAAAAATTATACTTAGAAAACCAAATGAAAAATCCGTAGTTTTATTGCACATTAGATCAGATGCCATACCACATACCAGTTACTATCCGAAAGAACTAAAAAAAGATACAATCACTCCCAAATTAAGAAAATAATGTTTGCGCGTGTTCATATTGTATGTTACTTTCTCGCCTATATTTTAAAGTTCCATGCAAACTTGTGACTCTGGTTTTTCAAGCTAATATAAAAAGTTAGTGGGGAGAGCATGCAGGACTGTTGCCTTCACAGTTTCGGTGGGAAGAATCTGGACTGAGGCGATGACAGTCATGTGTGCAGGAATCGGAGTCGTGCATAGGCCGAGGCCGCGGAGGCAAGTGTGATCAACACTAGTAACATATAAAATACCAACCTTACTCTGCTTGATCTGCTGTCCTCTGCAACCATTATAGAAATAGAAGTACACGCGAAGGTGCTGCAGGCGTCATCGAGGGCGTAGCTTTACCAACTTGAGTATTGACCATAGGCAATTTTAATTTGTAAATCGGCTATGGTTTTTGTATTTAGCTTTTTCTCAAATGATCTTGTTGATCAAGCGTTGATGATTTAAATTATGTCTCCACCTTGCAACTAAACACAATGAAGCCATCCTTTGTCAAGAATTTTAAGGACGTTGTCACTTAGCATGCTATGCTAATTTTAAACTTGTTGAATTCTTTGGTTGTGGTTTGGGTATGAATATCTCAGTGATAATGATTTTTATGATTGTACTTTCTAATTATATGAATAGGGCATGTTTTTCAACCGGAGGAAGGGTTTCACGTTTAATGCCAAAGCAGAAAATGAGAGAGAGGGGGCAGGGGTGTCATTGAGCAAGTGGTTTTTGGTGATCAAACACAAAAGACGAGGAGACCACAAACATGAGTGAGACAAGCATGTGTCTACTAGATCCATAGAAAACATGTTAGCGACATGTGGTAGTGCATGAATTGGAGTGGCAGATGATCAACGGTTGTAGGAGATGAGGAGTGCATGATAACCAATATCTAATTAGACAAGATATTACATGTTTGGATGACAATTTCCTCTACTCATGAGGGAATATTGCAAGAATGTACTAAGAGGTTGAATACTATAAATAGGATGAAAAGCCCAGATTTTGAAGGAGATTATGATTGGACATGATTTAACAATCGAGCTATGGTGCAAAGGAGGACAACACACAGAGGGAAGGAAAATTAATGATGTACAAGGGTTAAACATATAGGGTAGGGTGCAAAGGAGACGAACACAGGGGGTAAGACAAGAATATTGGTTAGTTCGATAAGCGAGTAATTTGTAATGTTTTGGTAGCATGATGTGCTCAAAATTGTCATAATCATGGGAAGATATTAATGTAATGAGTGGTGTTTTTGTTCAGTAGATTAATAGTCAATTGATTAGTATTGGAGAATCTAAGTCCACCATTAGTGCGTTAACCCACAGTTCTCTCAATTATGAGGGTTCCTGAGTGACAACCCTGTTTTAGGTGCAAACCTGATGGAAAATACCAACGCAGGAGGATCATCAAATGTTATGTTAAACGTATAACCCTCACACGAGCTATGTTGGGCCAACATTTGTAATGTTGTTCGTACCACTTGTATTGGTTTGCAGGGGGTGTTGTGAATGCTAATCATGGCGTGGCTAGAAGGACCAGTCACATTTGTTAGTTTGTGATGAAAATTTTGAGTGGAAACATACGCAATGATAGACTAAATTGTGATGCACAAGGCTTAGGTGATGGAAGGGTTGAAGGTGGTGTTGGATTCTTGCAGCCTAAGATAATCGAACCCCATACTAAGGAAGAGATTTTGCACACAATTGTGGAAAATGAACCTGTAAGGGTTGCTATTAAGGACACCTAGAGGGTGGAGGAACCTTATCTTTACAAAATTCATTAAAAATTTAGGAGAGAAAGGGTGGCACAAATACATAAATAGCTCGTGTTATGGTAAAAATTTTCTCATGTGAATTGGTTTTTTGTTGTATAGCCTTCAAGGTAGTGGATGAAAAGAGTGAGTGAAAGGGAATTGTCAAGGGAAATAACCACATACTAGCATGAGCATGTACCTATCTTTATTGGAATATTGGAATCCTTTTCAATGTTACTTTTGCAGAAGTGAAATATTTTTTAAAGAGGAGTATTTGTTGAGTAAGAAGGCAATGCTTGTGAGAATTTAAGACAAAGCAAAAGAATTCATGAAGACAAGATGACTTCTAGTAGGATGGGCACTAGAATTGTGACATCAAAAATTTCTATGAGAATGGTTTCAAGAGGGCATGTGATGGCCCAATCACCGATGATCGCTCTAGTTTACTTAGATGGAGCTATGAAGTTTCTGAAATAGCGTGGTGTAGAAGATGCGGCTACCATTTGCATTGAATGTGACATTATGTGGTGCAACAAAAGGGTTGACTGTACGATAGAAAATCAACACGTGACCTTCTTCGCACACCGACCTGTCAAGGTCGTGCCGAGACAGACTGTGTGGAATTGAAATGGAAGTGAAAGTGATGGGTGGCAATCAAGCTAATGGGGCAACCTTATGTCTTCGACACCCAATACTGGAATCTAAAATCTAAGGCTAAGAATGCTCTCCTAACCTGAAAGGGTGTGATGGTACAGTCTGATATGATAGCTACTCGTAGACCTCCAATCGATGTCTAGTTCTTCTGAGATTCTATTGGCTGGTGCGGAACACGTGGAAAATATCTTTGCAGGTGACTTGTATGGGTTTCAAGGGACAGGTCATGGAAATGAGAGGACAACGGGTGGAGTGGAGCTGCAGAGACTATGGCGATTGATTTTATGGTCTGGTCCAAAAATTCTTGCCTGACTTGACTCAGTGTTTAATATGAAAGTTGTGAATAATATCGAGTGGAAGCTGGTGAGTTGATGATTGAATGTGGTTGAAGATGAAGACCAATGGTGTAAACTAGTGTCAATATGAATGATAGCCGCCCATGGGGTTGCAGGACTGTGGGTCACACAAAAGACTCGTGGAGGGTGAGGCCCTTGTTATGGTCATGCCAAGCATCAAATCCTATTTCCAGGGGCAGTCCAAAGGTCGTAGGCCTGATTAGCGTTGTGTTCAAGGTCTCTAACTGTTCTTATTTTCTCAGCGTAGGTGGCAGGTGTAAGTAAGACTGTTAACACCAAACTTGTGTCAATGGAGTATTAGCTCTAGCATGTTGGGTGTGGGGCCAGGGGATTCAACCTGTATGGTCCTTTCGTGTTGGGAACCATTGATGTCATGCCGATGAATTGATTTTTTTCAGTAAAAGAACTAGCTATCAAGTAGTAAATCTAAACCAGCATTTTTGTATTTTCTCAAGATATCATAACAAAGCAGTTTTTATTAAAACAAGTAATCTATGGAAAATAAATGTTTGTTTCTTTTCTAATCGTCAGCAATGCATCTACTCTACACAAATAAATTTAAATACAAATAATTAGTCGGATGTAGCTAAATAATATTTGTAACGCCCTCTTAAAAAACTTCTAGCTTGAGACCCAAGAACAAACAAGGTTAGTCAGAGGAATTATGGAAAAAAAAAAATTTAAAAGTGTCCACGACACAATCCTGGTCAATACAACAATTATCAAATCAACTTACAAAACAATAAAGAGAAAGTTGGACCGAGCACAGTTAGATTATCTTCTTGCGGGGCTCGGAAGCAAATTTATCTAGTGGGTGCGGAAGAAGTTTCTCCTAAGCGCGAAAGATTCTTAGGCTTTATGCAAGGTTCTTTCAATATCTAAAATGTCCTAATATCATCATGCCATCATATAAGAATCAAAGGAAACATATCCATGCTCTAACATCTGATCATCATACTAATCAAAAACTTATAACAATGTGATATAAAAACCTTGCATAATAAGAAAATAAATAAAATGGTAGAGATACACCAAAACCACAGAATGGGGGACGCCAAGATGCCCTAATAGGCAATATATTATAATAATACCCTTAAGGTAGGGAAACACCCTACAATGTCCTTAAGGTGAAGGGAGTCATTCCCAAATTCTCCAAGTATGGGAATCCCTCAAGGGGACACCTCCAATACTACCCTAACAGTGGCGACAAACTCACTCCTACATCCATATTCTCATTAATGATTAACTCACATCCTTGAAAATAGGAGGGAACCTAATCCATTGTAGGCGACCCATTACCCAATATAATTAATTCCTATGTGCGCCAATAACTAACAGGGGATGTGTGGCAATTGTCGGCATCTCCATCAAACCAATTAACATTATAATATTACTATCCATGTGAAACCATATATAACTAAGGGGATGTGTGCCAAGGTCAAGCATATCCATCAACCCATATATATTATATGATCATATCCCAAGGGACATAGACAATGCCCATATTATAGTCAGTAAATCATGAATCAGTATAAAAAGGTTGTCAAAGGGACGTGGGCATACATCCCCTCCCCTTGACTCGACTCTCCTGAAAGTCCTAGAACAATGGGAAACTAAACTCGTAACAATTTAGCATCCTCCCAAGAGTAGCTGCACGTCTGTCATATCTGTCCTATTGCACTCGCACCTTATCAATCTCACTGCCCAAAGGGAGGTCTACGATCTCCACTCCACTCCCCGACTACCACCCTACCCATATTCCCCCTTCGTTCTATATGAGAACATGCTCCCAAAGCCCTGCCCCTAAGCCGCACACTGTCAATTGGTCTAATTCCAGCACATGAGACAGGATCAACAAGGTATCTACTAAGGCACTGAAACATGAACACACATCATGTACGCGAGACAAGCAGAGGTCGCAACGCTATATGGTTTAGGCCAAGGGCCGATACCCTCCAAGATCTCAAAGGTCCAACAAAATCTAGGAGCTAACTTTAGAACCTTTTCAATAAAGGAATAGGGCTCTTTATGTGGTCTAACACGAAGAACACCTTCATGCCCACATCAAAACTATGGTCAGTCTCGATGTTGATATGCATACTTTTTCTAACTGTCTTGGGCCTCCTACAGTCTTTGTTGATCAAAACCATCTACTGCTCCATGTCTGGTAACAAATTTGTCACGAGAAACCCCGGTCCCAACAAGAGGTGTCCAAACTTCTTTCATACAAATCCTGAGAAGGTGCCTGCCTATAGAAATATGAGAATATTATTGTAAGCAAACATCCACCAAGTACAGGTATCCTCCCAAATTCGATGATGATCCATAACATACATCTTGGCAGATCTTTAAAATATGATTCAACCGCTCCACTGTCCATTATTTAGGTTGAGCTAGTGTGCTTTAAAAATTGAACCCGTCCTAGGAGGATGTTGCATGGAGTCCAAAACTTGGGACCTATACAAAGGATCGCGTCAAAAAATAATTCGCGAAATACCGTTAACATGAGAATCGTCCAGATATAACTTGTGCCATACACTAGCTGTATAAGGGGTCTTCACCAGAGAAAAATGAGCCACTTTTGTCAATTTATCCACAATGAAACTGATGGCGCGTGGTGATATCTCGACATTGAGCCCAAAAACGACAGCCTTGGAATGGTGTCTTCTGGTCCCACTTTCCAACACGGTATCGCATTGATATGAGGGAAAGAGACGGCAAATGGATGTTGATGCTCAGACTTCACTTTCTCGAACTTAAACAGTGTGACACCAAAATGAGCCAAATCTCTACAAAGTCCTCTACAGTGATACAACTATGTTCAAACTAGCGGGCATCTCTTCACTCTAGGATGGGTTGAATTGGGTGCATGATGTGCTTATGTCAAGAGGTTCTACCTCAAGCCTCGTCACTGGGAACATAAATCCAACCTCCAGATCTGAGAATTCCATCGGCTTAAATGAGAAACCATCAAAATTGCCCCTAAGGGTCTTTGAGACTCAATCTTACGATATAAGTGTAGGAGAAGTGTTTAAGAGAAGCGAACTATATAATTTTGCTCCAATAAGTCTATGCCCACTGAAAGTGGCATAACACCATTTATGGCTACCTCCTTTACGACGTCATCACTCCACCTTGCACTATTATCTTCATGTTCCCTATGGCCCTCGCATTGTCTCGAGACTATTCTACGTCTTAGAGGGGGAGTTCCAATATAAGCTATTGCTTAGTAGACCCTGGATTCACATCATGGGTTATGTCCTTTCAACTTTACACCGATGTGTAAAATTTGAGCATGAAGGACATAATTACACCATCCCTGTCGAACTGTCGCCATTCAAGACCTATAACATGTTGCACCGACCCAATGATGTACCTGTACCAGTCAAGGCATCTGTCACTACCCCCTGTTCACCTTCACCCACAAGCCCATCCACCAAGGTTGCCATCGCCTCTCCCACATCTAACCCTACTATTCCTACTGCCGCCACAGCCTCTACAACTGACTCACCTGCTTCCCAATCATGTAGCAAGTCGTCTATCCCCGCTACCCACATATCAACTACTGATCCCTTAGAAGGTGTTTTTCAACGCCTCACTCTGGGAGAGTACCGCCTATACAATATCGACACATTCCTCACCCTGTAAGAGTATGGGAACATACGTCAGCACCCTAGTTATGACTACCGCGTAGGCAAGGTTTTTCCTTATGGTCCTTTCGACCTTCGCACTAATCTAACGTATGGGGGAATTGATGTTGCCACTTATTCACCCGAATCTCCATCTCAAACACGATCGTTTTCATCTGACTTACACTCCCTTACTAATCAAGGAAGGAAGGGGAGGAGAGGATAGAGAAAAAAGAGAACAAAGCAAAACAAGGTCGAAAAGTTAAAAAACAATGGTTGAAAAGAGAAAAATGAATTTGAAAGTTGAATGTAATAAAAGAGATGTCAAAATGCAAATAACAAGGGAATACATGCAAAAAAAATCTAATTTTAACGCATGATAAAAAAATAGAAAAATATGTGCTAGAACCACAATAAGTTACTTTTGTGTGTGTGTGTGTGTGCGTGCCTAGAGATAAATAATATATGATTCTCTAATTACATGAGATTAAATTTTTACATGGGGGTGCTTCAGAAATAAATTCACTTATGCTCATTTATTTTTCTATATGCACCAAAACACTTATGTATTTATAAACATTTTAAAATCGTTATAAAGTCTTACTAGTGCACATGATGTCACACAATGCGCAAAGTAAAATTACTAAGAGGGGTCAAAAACCTCAATGAAAAAAATTAGAGGTCAAAGAGAACCTAAAAAGGCTTCCAAAACCATAGTGATAAGGTTCTTATGGACGAAATATGTTTTGCTAAGGCCGTGGAAAATGATGAGAAAATCATGGAAACAATGGTAGAAGTGTAATTTTGAGTGGAAAAGAAAAAAGAGAAATGGAAGAAATCAAACTGTCAAAAAAGAAAAATAAAGATTCAAGAAGGGAAAGAATGAGTTGGAAGTAGAACGATACAAATGCCCTGTCAAAACTAGAATAACAAAAAGAACACATGCCAAACACAATGTAATTTAAATGAATAATCAATAAATGCGTGAATTCATAGTAGAAATGTAACATTTAACTAACTAACAAATATCATAAATATATCTATTTTAAATACATTAATTGAAATCAATCTCAAGGTTCTTATCTTACATTTTTTACATACCACATTGATTAATAACTTTGTTACCTTCTCCATCAATTTTCACCCATTGGTGATAGATGACATCCATTTATCTACACCATTATGTTGAGAATAAAAAATAATTTTTCGAAAGAAGAAAAACTTCGTTGTGACAATAAAATGAATTTCAAATTTAAGATTGATATTAACCTAAAATACTTTTGGAAAATAAATAACAAATTCAAGATCGAACATAAAACCAAACTTATTACATTACACTTTCCCTTGTACTCCATTATAGAATATTTTTCGGCATAACAATGGAGACAATAATTGAAAACTATAAAAGATATTCGAACTTCAAGAAATTCATTTTCTAAAATAAAAAATCCGTAATAATGTATTTTGTAATGCAGCATTTTCCTTAAAAGAAAAATAAAAGAATATTCGGATTCAAGATGGTTTATATTTGTATTTCTATTCAGGTGTTTAAAATTTAAACGGCATTGTGAGTGGTACAAATTAAATAGTTGTTGAGAATGTGGTCATACCAATAAGATTTTTCTTTTCATGCAAAAATTATACTTAGAAAACCAAATGAAAAATCCGTAGTTTTATTGCACATT
Source organism: Taxus chinensis (assembly GCA_019776745.2). NCBI lineage: Eukaryota > Viridiplantae > Streptophyta > Pinopsida > Cupressales > Taxaceae > Taxus > Taxus chinensis. The sequence goes on from JAHRHJ020003222.1 coordinate 184,136, forward strand.
AGATCAGATGCCATACCACATACCAGTTACTATCCGAAAGAACTAAAAAAGATACAATCACTCCCAAATTAAGAAAATAATGTTTGCGCGTGTTCATATTGTATGTTACTTTCTCGCCTATATTTTAAAGTTCCATGCAAACTGTGACTCTGGTTTTTCAAGCTAATATAAAAAAGTTAGTGGGGAGAGCATGCAGGACTGTTGCCTTCACAGTTTCGGTGGGAAGAATCTGGACTGAGGCGATGACAGTCATGTGTGCAGGAATCGGAGTCGTGCATAGGCCGAGCCGCGGAGGCAAGTGTGATCAACACTAGTAACATATAAAATACCAACCTTACTCTGCTCTGATCTGCTGTCCTCTGCAACCATTATAGAAATAGAAGTACACGCGAAGGTGCTGCAGGCGTCATCGAGGGCGTAGCTTTACCAACTTGAGTATTGACCATAGCAATTTTAATTTGTAAATCGGCTATGGTTTTTGTATTTAGCTTTTTCTCAAATGATCTTGTTTGATCAAGCGTTGATGATTTAAATTATGTCTCCACCTTGCAACTAAACACAATGAAGCCAATCCTTTGTCAAGAATTTTAAGGACGTTGTCACATTAGCATGCTATGCTAATTTTAAACTTGTTGAATTCTTTGGTTGTGTTTGGGTATGAATATCTCAGTGATAATGATTTTTATGATTGTACTTTCTAATTATATGAATAGGCATGTTTTCAACCGGAGGAAGGGTTTCACGTTTAATGCCAAAGCAGAAAATGAGAAGAGGGGGCAGGGGTGTCATTGAGCAAGTGGTTTTTGGTGATCAAACACAAAAGACGAGGAGACCACAAACATGAGTGAGACAAGCATGTGTCTACTAGATCCATAGAAAACATGTTAGCGACATGTGGTAGTGCATGAATTGGAGTGGCAGATGATCAACGGTTGTAGGAGATGAGGAGTGCATGATAACCAATATCTAATTAGACAAGATATTACATGTTTGGATGACAATTTCCTCTACTCATGAGGGAATATTTGCAAGAATGTACTAAGAGGTTGAATACTATAAATAGGATGAAAAGCCCAGATTTTGAAGGAGATTATGATTGGACATGATTTAACACATACGAGCTATGGTGCAAAGGAGACAAACACACAGAGGGAAGGACAATAATGATGTACAAGGGTTGAAACATATAGGGTAGGGTGCAAAGGAGACGAACACAAGGAGGTAAGGACAATAATTATTGGTAGTTCGTATAAGTCGATGATAATTTGTAATGTTTTGGTATGCATATGTGCTCAAAATTTCTATAATCATGGGAAAGATATTAATGTAATGAGTGGTGTTTTGTCATGTGTAGATTAATGGTCAATGATTAGTATTTGAGACTCTAAGTCCATATCTAGTGCGTTAACCCCACATTTCTCTCACTTATGAGGTCCTAGTGACAACCCTGTTTTAGGTGCAAACCTGATTGAAAATACCAACGCAGGAGGATCATCAAATGTTATGTTAAACGTATAACCCTCACACGAGCTATGTTGGGCCAACATTTGTAATGTTGTTCGTACCACATTGTATTGGTTGCAGGGGGTGTTGTGAATGCTAATCATGGCGTGGCTAGAAGGACCAGTCACATTTGTTAGTTTGTGATGAAAATTTTGAGTGGAAACATACGCAATGATAGACTAAATTTGTGATGCACAAGGCTTAGGTGATGGAAGGGTTGAAGGTGGTGTTGGATTCTTGCAGCCTAAGATAATCGAACCCCATACTAAGGAAGAGATTTTGCACACAATTGTGGAAAATGAACCTGTAAGGGTTGCTATTAAGGACACCTAGAGGGTGGAGGAACCTTATCTTTACAAAATTCATTAAAAATTTAGGAGAGAAAGGGTGGCACAATACATAAATACTCGTGTTATGGTAAAAATTTCTCATGTGAATTGGTTTTTTGTGTATAGCCTTCAAGGTAGTGGATGAAAAGAGTGAGTGAAAGGGAATTGTCAAGGGAAATAACACAATACTAGATGAGCATGTACCTTATCTTTATTGAATATTGAATCCTTTTCCATGTTACTTTTGCAGAAGTGAAATATTTTTTAAAGAGGAGTATTTGTTGAGTAAGAAGCAAATGCTTGTGAGAATTTAAGAACAAAGCAAAAGAATTCATGAAGACAAGATGACTTCTAGTAGGATGGGCACTAGAATTGTGACATCAAAAATTTCTATGAGAATGGTTTCAAGAGGGCATGTGATGGCCCAATCACCGATGATCGCTCTAGTTTACTTAGATGGAGCTATGAAGTTTCTGAAATAGCGTGGTGTAGAAGATGCGGCTAACCATTTGCATTGATGTGACATTATGTGGTGCACAAAAGGGGTGACTGTACGATAGAAAATCAACACGTGACCTTCTTCGCACCCGACCTGTCAAGGTCGTGCCGAGACAGACTGTGTGGAATTGAAATGGAAGTGAAAGTGATGGTGGCAATCAAGCTAATGGGGCAACCTTATGTCTTCGACACCCAATACTGGAATCTACAAATCTAAGGCTAAGAATGCTCTCCTAACCTGAAAGGGTGTGATGGTACAGTCTGATATGATAGCTACTCGGAGACTCCAATCGATGTCTAGTTCTTCTGAGATTCTATTGGCTGGTTGCGGAACACGTGGAAAATATCTTGCAGGTGCCTTGTATGGGTTTCCAGACAAGGTCATGGAAATGGAGACAAGAGGTGTAGTGGAGCTGCAGAGACTATGGGCGATTTTATGGTCTTGTCCAAAAATTCTTAGCCTGACTGCTATGTTTAATAATGAAAGTTGTGTAATAATATCGAGTGGAAGCGGTGAAGATATGAATACCAATGTGTGTAAACTAGTGTCAATATCTAACTGACTAGCAGGCCCATTGGGTTGCAGGACCTGTGGGTCACAACCAAAGACTCGTTGAGGTTGAGGCCCTTGTATGGTCATGCAAGCAATCAAATCCTATTTCCAGGGGCAGTCCAAAAGTCGTAGGCTTGATTAGCAGTTGTGTTCAATGTCTCTAACTGTCTTATTTTCTCAGCGTATGTGGCAGGTGTAAGTAAGACTGTTAAACACAAACTTGTGTCAATGTCAGTTATTAGCTCTAGCATGTTGGGTTGTGGGACCAGGGGATCACAATTGTATGTCCTTTCTTGTTGTGGACCATTGATGGTCATGCAAGATGAATTGATTTTTTTCAGTAAAAGAACTATCTATCAAAGTAAATCTAACCTATATTTTTAGTATTTTCTCAATATATCATAACAAAGCAGTAAAACAAGCTAATCTATGGAAAATAAATGTTTTTGTTCTTTTCTAACTTGTCAGACAATGCATCTAATCTAACAAATAAATTAAATACAAATAATTAGTCGGATGTAGCTAAATATTTGTAACGCCCTCTAAAAACTCTCGCTTGAGACCCAAGAACAACCAAGGTTTAGTCAGAAGAATTATGGAAAAAAAAAATTTAAAAGTGTTCACGACACAATTCCTAGAGTCCATTACAACAATTATCAAATCAACTTACAAAACAATAAAAGAGTAAAAGTTGTCCCGAGCACAGTTAGATTATCTTCTTGCGGGGCACGGGAAGAAATTTCTCTCAGGTGCGGAAGAATTTTTTCTCCTAAGCGCGAAAGATTCTTAGAGCTTTATGCAAGGTTCTTTCAATATATAAAATGTCTCTAATAATCATCATGCATCATATAAGAATCAAAGTAAACAATAATCCATGCTCTAACATCTGACATCATACTATATCAAAACTATAACAATGTGATAAAAACCTTGCATATAATAAATCAATAAATTGTAGAAGATAACACAAAACCAAATATATGGGGGGCCAAGATGCCCTAATATGCAATATATTTATAATAATACCCTTAAGGTAGGGCAACACCATACAATGCTCCTTAAGGAAGGAGTAATTCCACAATCTCCCAAGATGGGAATCCACTTCAAGGGGGACACCTCCAATATACCTCTACCAAGTAGAAGACACAACTCACTCATACATCCATCATCTCTCATAATGATACTCACATCCTTTAAATAGGATGGGTAACACCTAATCCCATTGTAGGCCGACCCATTACCCAATATAATTAATTCCTATGTGAGCCCATATAACTAACTAAGGGGATGTGTGGCACATGTCGGCATCTCCATCAACCCATATACATTATAATATTATATCCCATGTGAACCCATATATAACTAAGGGGATGTGTGCCACATGTCAGCATCTCCATCAACCCATATATATTATATTATCATATCCCAAGGTACATAGCACAATGCCCATAATATAGTCAGTAATATCATGATCAGTATCAAAAGGTGTCAAAGGGAAGTGGGCACTACATCCCCCTCCCCTTAGACTCGACTTCCTCCTGAAGTCACTAGAACATATGGGGAAACTAAACTCGTAACAATTTAGCATCCTCCCAAGTAGCTGCAGTCTCGTCATATCTGTCCTATTGCACTCGCACCTTATCAATCTCTCTGCCTCAAAGGCCGAGGGTCCTACGATCTATAATGAGAACATGCTCCAACATCACCTGCCCCTAATCCTGCACCTGTAAATTGGTCTAATCCAGCACATGAGAAGGATCAACAATGTATCTCCTAAGCACTGAAACATGAAACACATCATGTACGCGAGACAAGCTAGGTCGCAACGCTATATGGTAGGCCAAAGGGCCGATACACTCCAAGATCTCAAAAGGTCCAACAAATCTAGGAGCTAACTTAGAACCTTTTCCAAAATGGATAGGGCTCTTATGTGGTCTAACACGAAGGAACACCTTCATGCCCACATCAAAACTATGGTCAATCCTATGCTAATCTGCATAGTTATTTTGTTTTTCTTGTGCCTCCTGCAGTCTCTGTCTAATCATAACCACCTGCTGCTCCATGTCCCGCAACAATGAGTTGGTCCAAGAGAAACCCTGTCCTATAACCTGTCCCAGTTAAGAGATGTCCTAAACTCTCTTCCATACAAGGCCTGAAAAGGGGCCATTCCTATCGAACTCTGAAAACTATTATTGTAGGAAAACTCCACGAAGTACAGGTACTCCTCCCATCATGACTAATGGTCCATCACATAGATCTGAAGCATGTCTTTTAGAATCTGATTCACCCAATCAGTCTTTCCATTTGTCTCAGGGTGATATGTTGTGCTTAAATTGATCCTTTTCCCGAGGGCACGTTGCATGGTAGTGTAAAAATGGGAAGTATACAAAGGATCGAAGTCACAAATGATCTTCCACAGAAATCCTGTGTCAACCTAAAAATATCATCCAAGATAGAGTCGTGTCACTGTACTAGCTGTATAAGTGGTCCTCAATCAGAGAAAAATGAGCCACTTTTGTCAACTTATCCACCTATGACCATGATGGCATCGTGGTGGTATCTTGACATTGGTTTCCCAATAATAAATTCAATGGAAATAGTGTCCCACTTCCACTCCAGTATAGCATGAGGAAAGACAAGCCAACTGGATGCTGATGCTTGGCCTTCAATTTTTGGCACTCTACACAATATGACACAAACTGAGCCACATATCTACAAATTTATCTCCAAAGATACAACTATCTCAAAGTGGCATGCATATTCTTCACCCTGGGATGCGTTGAAATAGGTTGCATGATGTGCCTCTATCATAGATATCCCATCTCAAGACTCTGTTTCTGGGAACATAAATCTGGAACCTTTGTGCCTGAGAAGGGAATCTACCTCTAATGAGAAATCCATTGAACTTCCCCTAAAGGGGTCACTGAGACTTGATCTACTACTCTTGCACTACAATATAGAAGTTGTCAAGAGGAAGCTGCTGAAGAATCCTTGCTCGCATAATTCTGTGCCCACTGCAAGTGACCATAGCCACATGTCTTTTTCTACTAAGAGAATCTGTAAAACCACATACTCCTTCCACTTTCACATGCTCTATCTCCATATCATACTCAAAAAAACTTCATCCAACGCCGCTGACGAGCGTTGAGATTTGGGCTACGTGAAGATGTCTATGAAGACTCAATTGATCGTAGTTCCTAGAGTACATGAATCTGGCTGGGACCAAGAAGAAAGTGATCTCCATTGAAAACCAATTGTAGTTTGTGAACCACTACCGCAAGCTCAAGATCATGAGTCAGATAATTGACCTCATAATATTTGAGTTTGTGAGACTCAAAGGCCACTACTTTAGTCCCCTCCTGCATCAATACCAACTCCAAGATGCTTTCCAAAGAAGCATCTATGCATATGAAAAACTCAACCTTTATGAGGATCTAACACTGCAAGAATAGGTGTTGTTGTGAGGCACTCCTTCAGTATATCCTAAAGGCATACTCACATCTATCTGACCAATAAAACTTCTTCCCTTTCAATTGAAGGGAAGTGATGGGATGCGTAATGCCTTATTGAGAAGTCTACGAATAAGAATATGATTGTAATAACCTACTAATCTAATGAAGCTTTACGCACCTCTTTCAAAGTAGTGGGTTTGGCCAATCCATAATAGCTTCTAATCTTTGAAGGATCAACTGCGATACCTTCCCTAGAAATTATTTGGCCCAAATACTGGCTACATCTGACTGAAATAATGCACACTTCTCCAAGTTCCAATAAACCTTCTGGTCACGAAGATACTTAAGAACTTGGTGAAGGTGCCCTATATGTGCTCCTCACGCGTACGTGAGTAAATTAAAATGTTATCAAGGAAGATGAGCATGAAATGATCCAATAATTTCTTGAATATCCCATTCATCAAACTCTATAAACCCACTACGGGGGAATTCATCAAACCAAAAGGCACCACTGTGAACTCATAATGGCCATATCTCATACGGAAAGAGAGTATTATGAATATCCAACTCCATAATCCTTAAGCTGATGTGAAGCCTAACTTAATATAATCTTAGCGAAAAATGGTGGCTCCCATCATACTAATCTAACAAATCATCTATGCACTGAAGGGGATAATGGGATTCTTAATCATTACCTTGTTCAGATGGGTTGTAATCAATACACAACCTTAAGGATCCTGGTCCTTCTTCACAAAAATCACCGGTGGACCCCAAGGGGATACACTAGGATGGATTAGGCCTTTCTTCAGTAAGGCCCTCTAAGCTGTACCTTGATCTCACAGAGCTCTGGGGTATGCAGTCGAGATGAGGTTCTCGTGAGTTATGGGCTCTGTTCCCAGAACTATAAGTATATGAAAATATATCTCAGGTACGGGTTGTAGAGATTAAAGGTTTTCATATCCCTAGAAATTATACATATGATATATATATATATCAATATATGGGACCTTAATCTGAATGAGTGGTCCACTAAATTCATCTTTTCCTTCTCGAAGGGTGATTCTGACTGTAACCTTTTGAATTGACAATGTATATTTTTATACACCGCTTAAGCTACATAGTATAAATGTTGTTTTATAGGATTATGGGAAATCCTTACCCCTATAGCTATGACTGACTCATACTCCTAAGATGGTCTACATAAGATTATAGTCTTATTGTAACAATACATCCATGGCTCTATGTGTAGAAAATCAATCAATACCCAAATGACTCCATACTATTGCCCAAAGGAAGGATACAAAGATCCGAGGTAGTGGTGAAAGGTCCCAAATCCACTAAACACTCCTTAACTAAGGATCTCTATTAGTGATCTTGGGTTCCAGAAGCCATCTCAATGTCCAAACCAAGGCCCTGCCTAACTGCCACCAACCTTCATTAGCTCTATTAAATATGGTGCAATAAAAGTTAAATCTGAAGAACCAGAATTAAATAGAATGGAGGTAGGAATACCACCAATGCTACTTGTGGTCTCAATAATTTCTACTCTGATGCTATATTGCCTAAAGTGGTTCTGGACCACTACATGTGATCTATAACTATGTCCCATGTCACCAACATGCTAGCTCTAAGATCTGACCGTCTTACCCTTGTTATTAGGTTGAATGAAGGCAATCTCTCAAAAAATGCCCAAGGCAAAACAATGAACTAAAACAACCTACCTGATCCTCTCCCATGGGTAGCAACTCTAGGATCGGTACTCTGGAAGGTCTATGTTGTGGATCCTGATGATCCAGTTGTGGTCTATGGTGATCTCTATTGAGCAATCTCCTACTGACTAAGAAATCTAGGTTAAACCTATGTTTCCTAATGGGACCTACTATAGAGGAGGCCCCATACTCTGACCCCCTGTGAATTCATTAAAACTCTTGTGGAGGTCTATAAGGTGGGTGGGACTGCTACTGCTGCTTCTGTTGTGGTCTAAAATATGAATGTAATGAACCTTGTTCCACCACGAGGAGTAGGAGACCCCCTTGATCTAATGTCCTGCCTCAACAATGGATGGCTGCTAATAAATTAGTAATCTATGTGAAAGGTCTTTCATCCTAGAGTCTCCTTTGCTATATAGGCCTTCTCAATGGCCTCAGCTAATGTCTATCAACAATGGATCCTGAACTGCACCTCCAATGTCTATTAGATGAAAGCTCCTCGGATGAATCAGTGGATCATGATACCTGCTCATCCTACATGTAATCAAACATACTAAGAGTAGATCCAAAAATTTACTCTCATACTCGGCCACTATAAATAGATGCAAATCAGAGGTCATGAAACTCACATTCTCTACTGTATGAACCTTCTGTGATGAATATATACTCCTAAATCACTCCTCAAAGAGCTCCCAGGTAAATGTCTAAGAATAAACATTAAGCTTCTTATCCTCTATCCTCAACCAGGACACCTATTCTAATAATGCTCAGTAGACGGATCTCAACAAAATGATTAAGACTGTTTCCTAGAATAATAGGTCAAATCTTGAAGGATCCACTCAAGCTCACCAACTAGGCCTCTGCCGGAAATTCACCTATGTCACGAGAATAATGAAGATGGCCAAGGTAGCTTTAGTGATCTCCTTGATGTACAAATGTAGCTGTAGTCTGGAGGGACCCTAGGCCTCACTACAAGCTCATCCCTAAGCCTAGGGCTCCGAGATTTATCTCTGAATAGTAACCTTGAAACTCAATCACTTAAGAAACTGTCCCTTTTAAATGGTGACTCTACTCGGCCTGACACCAAGTGTGATTTCTCTGAACTCTACACTCCTCGTAATAACTAGATCAAGGAGATGCATGAGACATGTTTTTATTGACGAATGTGTCATCATGATCATTGAGCATGACATGGACATGACTCCTACAATCCTTCTGCTGAAGTAGCGGTATGGTAGTACACTGTTAGAGTGTCTATAACCTACTGTGGTAGAATAATGTGCTGTAACATGATTTGGATGGTGATTCGATCTGATTGTGATCCTGATGTGACACTAAGACAAAATCGTCTTGTAAATCGCCTGCTGAAAAGTACCACTTCTGGTAGTACTATGTATCACTAACTCAAGAATTTTTCTATGGGGGATCGAGTAGGATCTATGTTAACCTAATAATATTGCACATGGTTCCACACAAAGTTGATTTTCTTGATCTAAAGAAGTGTGCTAAGTTTAATATTAATACTGGATTTAAATGTTAGTGTCTACGAGTCTAAATCTAGTGTGCCCAAGGGTCCATATGGCTTTGAAATTTGGGGTATTTGATACCAAGTGTAACACCCTCTACAAACTCTCCACTTGAGACCCAAGAGTAAACATGGTTTAATTAGACAGAATGTATGGATATAATTCAGAAGGGGATGTACAACAGGATGCTTCTCATAGTTCATTACTATGAATTACTTAAGTGACCTTACATAACTCTAAGTGTGCTAGAAATTTAATCCTTTGCACAATTAGATTATCTTCATGTGAAGTGCCTTAAGATGTAACTAATGATTTGCGCGAAGAATTTTTTCTCCCATGAATTGAAGAAACATAATCTCCCAGGTATTACAACATGGGGCAGACTACTCTCTTGATCTTCTTCGAACTTGCAGGAGTCCATAACTTTTGATAGGGTGTAGACACCATAATTGGGTCACACTCCCCTTGGTCCCTCGTCAAATAACCAACTCAAATCATACTCACCTAACCATGGCCCCCTTCCACCCCACCACTATTAATTTAATTAATTTAATTTAATTTATATATATATATATATATATATATATATATATGTATGTCATATGTATATGTGTGTGTGTGTATATCCTCATAATATTTATTATATAATTATCTTTATTTCTGCACCCATCCACCTCACCTAGACACCTCATCCAACCACCTCACCCTAAGACCTATTCTTGGCATGTTGCCATAACTAACAATAACTAAGTCTTACTTGCCTTAATTACCTAAGATTTGGTCTAACCCTAAAAATCAAATCCCTAAAATATCCCTCTAACCTCATTCCCACCTGTTAGAAAGGAATCTTCCATTCTAATCTGCGGAAGAAAATGAACGAGATCCAATAAAATCAAGGGGATCTTCCCATTTTAGAAAACCTAGGAAATCCCGACCTAACCGATGCCGGTTACTCTAAATCATTTCCGGTCAACCTGAAACCGTTGTTAATCACCATTCATTCCCCAAAACAACGTAATTTCGAGGTTGACACACTTTTGAGAGCAAGAGACGAAACCAGAGTTGTATGCAAGTAGAATCAATATTTGTATACGCATCAGAGCATCCATAGCCAACATCAGAAGCAATCACAGAGCCATTTGCATTCACGGAAGCATCCAGGGAAGTGTCATCACCACATCAAGCTCCATCCATTTGATCAACTGTCATTGCCCTCCAGCCATCAAGCTCATACAATAGTAAGTATTTTATTAACTAGCATTCATCCATTTTTCATTTTAGTAGGTTCTGTTATATCAATTATCAGTTTTTATTCCCCTTCACATTCTTCCACCATTTACCTCCATGCAAACTTGACCATTCCATCCTTCACCCACACCATTAAACTACCCATATGCGAGTTTTTAAAGGATCCGCTGAGTATACCTAAGACCTACACAAACCTTGCCATTTGCCTCTATCCATTTCCATTTAGTCTTAGATCTTCCCTCACATCGAGTTTTTGTTAAGATTTCCTTTATCCCAACCATGTCAATGACACCAGTTACCCACAACCATCGCCGATTCACCTAAAACGACATAGGTCATACCAGACCAATGTCGGTCTCTGTGTTTTACCCTCAGACCAAGAACAAAGCCTAAAATCTCCACCAAATACCCAAAACAGCCCAGAACCAGACCCTGACCAGTACCAGTACTCTGACAAAGACTTTGACCTCCAGATTCAGTCATAGCTTAGCCTGTTGTGAATGAATCTGCTTATTGTAGTCGAATGAGATACCTAAATCATTTTAACTACAGTAGGATTTCATTTATTGTTAACATTGAGTTGTTTTAAATAGTGGAGTGACAGCCGTCCAGGGAGTATCACACTTCCCAAATCTAGCATACGCTAGGTAGTCCACTGTGTATACTATAAAACTTCTATTTGGTGGTCTTGTTTTCTATTTCAGGTAGTTCATCCTAGCCAAAAGGAATCTCTCATGATCATCTATGGATCAAGAAGTCATACGCACGCAACAACCTTCAACCAGCTTTAACAGGTATTCCTCCTAGCCCATTTACCCTTATCTGTTTCCTCAATATTCAAAGAAACACTCTAGAATCAGGTGATACATAGGGAACTCAATTTTTGGAAAATGAGGAATTTTAGGAAATCTCTCGACGTACTCTTTGCATAGAAACCTTAAGAATTTAATTAGGATAGATTTTTAAGGGTCGATTTTATGAAAATGATCTGCAGGATTTTAAAATGAAAACTGGTAACATTTGACTTATAAAATTTTGTTCAATACAGGTAAACAAGCAAGCAATGAATAATGTGGGAAATGTAAATTAGAAATAAAATGCAATAAAACAGAGACACAGATTTAACGTGGTTCACCCAAAATGGGCTACGTCCACCAGAAACAGCCAATCCTTTTATTCAGTCTAGCAAAACTCTCTTACAGTGCATCAACTGCTACAATGAGCCTCATACATCACGACCCTTTAAAGATATTAGGGTTTTTATCATTTCGGGGAAACATAGAAAACCACCCGTTAGATCTGTGACCTAATAAGGAACGGTCCAGATTTCACAATGCATAAATACATATTAAATGTGGCTTACGGGGGCGCTTCCCTCGAGCCCCCCACCGGGGCGCGTGGCCCCTGGACCCCGCAAAGGGGGTGAAGCCCCCCTTGCAACCCCCATCGCTATCAGGCTCCACAACCAACAATCTCCCACTTGGAGACTGATTGTTGTAACTCCACCACTACAGCGCCTGCTTGGACTTTTCTTCTTGGCTTGTTTCTTCCACTTCAAGATCAATCTTGAAGACCCACAGAAGTTGAATGCAAATCCAACTTCTCCTTTTTCATTGGCTTAGTAAACATATCAGCAGGATTATCATCTGTATGAATCTTCACTAACTCAAGTTGCCCATCCTCCAACACTTGTCGTATGAAGTGATATCTTAGTTGAATGTGTTTTGTTCTTGAATGGAAGGCTGAGTTCTTTGCCAGGTGAATTTCACTTTGACTATCACTGTGTAACTTACAATCCCCTTGCTCCTTACCCAACTCCTCCATGAACCTGCTCATCCATAACATTTCCTTACTTGCCTCAGTCGCTGCAACATATTCTGCCTCTGTAGTAGATAGGGAAACTACCTTCTGCAACTTTGAGATCCAACTCACTGCCGCACCACCAACTGTAAACATGTATCCAGTAGTGCTCCTCCTGCTATCCACATCTCCTACCATATCTGAATCCACAAATCCCTGTAAAGTATAATCTGACCCTCTGAAGCACAAGTGCCTACTAGTGGTCCCTCTCAAGTACCTGAGAATCCACTGGACTGCCTTCCAGTGTGCTTTACCCAGATTTTCCATATACCTGCTAACAACTCCCACTGCTTGGGAAATGTCTGGCCTGGTACAAACCATGGCATACATAAGGCTCCCAACTGCTGAAGAATAAGGAACCCGTGCCATATAATCTTTTTCCTCTTGTGTTGTTGGGCATTGCTCTTTACTTAATCTAAAATGCCCAGCCAATGGTGTACTAACTGGTTTCACATTCTGCATCTGAAACCTTTCTAACACCTTTTCTACATAGTCCTCCTGAGACAACACCAATTTCTTATTTATTTTGTCCCTCTTGATTTGCATACCAAGGATTTTCTTTGTTGCACCCAAATCCTTCATTTCAAATGTTTGTGCAAGCTTTTCCTTAAGCTTTGCAATTTCCTGCATATTAGACCCTGCTACAAGCATATCGTCTACATATAACAGAAGAATAATGTAGCTCCCACTATCCAACCATTTAAAGTATACACAATGATCTGATTGACATCTAGTAAAACCATGCTCATGCATAAAACTATCAAACTTTAGATACCATTGTTGGGGAGCTTGCTTGAGCCCGTATAGGCTCTTCTTCAACCTGCAAACCAATTTCTCCTTACCCTTCACCTCATATCCAAGTGGTTGCTGCATATAAATCTCCTCCTCCAAGTCACCATGGAGAAATGTCGTCTTGACATCAAGTTTCTCTAAGTGTAAATCTTCAACAACAACTAAACTCAATACAGTACGAATGGAAGACATCTTTACAACAGGGGAGAAAATTTCATCAAAATCGATACCTTTCTTTTGTTCATACCCCTTCACTACAAGCCTTGCTTTGTACCTTTTCCATCCACCTTCTTCTTCTTTCACATGGTAGACCCATTTGTTTTGTAGTACTCTCTTCCCAGCCGGCAATTTGACTAAATCCCATGTTTGGTTCTTCTCCAGGGAGTCCATTTCCTCCTTCATGCCATGCTCCCACTCCTTAGTGGACTCCACCTGCATTGCCTCATCAAAGCTCTCTGGCTCACCACTATCTGTTAGTAACAAATAATACAAAGCAGGGGAAAATATTTCTGGAGGTCTACTAATACGTTGTGACCTTCTTACCAAAGATGGGGGTGTCTCGGGATCATTATTTTCTTGCTGCTCATTTTCTTGAATTTCTGACAGAGGTGCCGATGCTGACACTGGCTGTCATGCTCGGCCTACAAAACTGTCAACCTCGGTACCTGTAGGTGGATATTTTCCATCCGAGAGTTCATTTTTAGGAGCTATATCCTCAACCAAATCTTCCTTGGGATTTTTTTCATCCTGTACCTGATCCCTGTACATTCTATTTTCATGCCAAACAACATCACGACTCCTAATTATCTTAGATTCATCTAGATCCCAAAACTGAAATCCATAATCACCATTGGAGCCATAGCCTATGAATGTGCAACGTTTGGATTTTGAATCCAATTTCTTCCTGTTTTCTTTATTAACATGCACAAATGCCTCTGAACCAAATACTCTTAAAAATGAAAGGTCTACCTCTTTCCCGGTCCAGTATTCTTTGGGAATTCCTCCATCTAATGCACTCGAAGGCCCATGGTTGATTAAGTACACAGCAGTATCTATGGCCTCTGCCCAAAACTGAAGAGGCAGCCCCGCATGCAATCTCATTGACCGTGCATGCTCCATTATTGTTCTATTCATCCTCTCACTAACACCATTTTGTTGCGGAGTCCTGGGAACTATTTTCTCTCTACGAATCCCATTCAAGGAACAATAATCATCAAATTTCTTACTGCAATACTCACCGCCATTATCAGATCTCAAACATTTCAATTTAAAACCACATTCATTCTCAACAAGTGCTTTCCATTTCTTAAATGTATCAAAGACATCAGACTTACGCTTAATGCAATATACCCATACCTTCCTTGTGGCATCATCTATGAATGTGACATAGTACAGAGAACCACCATGAGATGCAACATGGGCCGGCCCCCACACATCTGTATGAACTAGCTCCAACTTTTTCTCTTTCTTGGTATTCCCTGCCTTGAGAAATCTAACTCTTTTCTGTTTCCCAAAAATGCAATGCTCACAAAACTCTAAGTCCAATTGCTTCAAACTTGAAAGCTTACCTTTTTCCTGTAGAATTTTCATGCCCTTCTCACTCATATGTCCCAATTTACTGTGCCACATGTTGGCATCCTCATCTGAAGTATACAATATGGTAGAAGAATTAGATATACAAGTAGATAAATAAAGAGTGCCTACTTTCTTACCCCGTGCCACTACCAGGGCACCCTTGGAAACCTTCCAAGCATCTGAAGTGAATGTGACTGTGCAACCTTCACCACCCAACTGTCCTGCAGAGATGAGATTTCTCCTGAGACTAGGTACATGCCTCACGTCTCTCAATATCCATGTAGTTCCGTTCTGTAATTTCAGGTGTACATTGCCCTTCCCGACAATGTTGCATGGCTCATCATCACCTAAATAAACCTGTCCAAAATTTCCCTGGACATACTCTTTAAAATAGCCCTTATCAGGGGTTGCATGGAAAGAGGCACCTGAATCTATTACCCAAGATTCTACTCTAGTATCAAGAGAAAGTATAAGAGCATCCTGAACAATATTACCTGTCGGATTTTCCTCTTTAATACCTTCAGGCTGGTTTTCTTTGTTTCCTTTGAACCAACAATCCTTTTTAGCATGTCCTCTCTTTCCACAGTTCCAACAAGTAATGCCTCTACTCCTAGATTTGGATCTGGCCCATATTCGATTTAGATCTCCCACGAGCCTTACTCTTTGATTTCTCCTTGCTCCTCCCTCTACTCTCCATATTCAACGCATTTCCAGAAGAAGAATTTTCCCCTGTACTTTTCCTATGCATTTCCTCATTTAAGATGACACTTACTACATCTTCAAATTTAAGAGAAGTAGATGATGTATTACTAACTGCCATTACTAAGTTGTCCCAACTTTCTGGCAAAGAACATAGGAATAATAATGCTCTAACCTCCTCATCAAATGGGATATTAACTGAATCTAACTGATTTACAATAGTGTGGAAATCATTAAGATGGTTAGATACAGATCCACCTTCTTGCATTTGTAGATTAAACAATCTTTTCATCAAATAAACTTTATTGGATGCACTAGGTGTTTCATATAAATTAGCTAGGGTTTTCATCAACTCTACCGTACTCTTCACCTGTGAGATATTTGAAGCTACGGATGATGCCAGACTCAATCGAATCACACCGAGAGCCTTCCTATCCAAAACCTTCCATTCATCATCAGACATGAATGGGGGCTTCGCTCCTACACCTCCCAATGGTAGGTATAGATCCTTTTGATACAGGTAATCTTCCACCTGCATTTTCCATAGCTGGTAATTTCGGCCGTCAAACTTCTCAACTCTAAACTTACTCTCCTCTGCCATTGCTGCTTCTCCCACTCAAATAGAAATCCCTCTGTGAGTATACTACCAACAAATAAATCTCAAACGTGCTCTGATACCAGTTGTTAGGATTATACCAGTTGTACAGGTAAACAAGCAAGCAATGAATAATGCGGGAAACGTAAATTAGAAATAAAATGCAATAAAACAGAGACACAGATTTAACGTGGTTCACCCAAAATGGGCTACGTCCACCAGAAATAGCCAATCCTTTTATTCAGTCCAGCAAAACTCTCTTACAGTGCATCAACTGCTACAATGAGCCTCATACATCACGACCCTTTAAAGATATTAGGGTTTTTATCATTTTGGGGAAACATAGAAAACCACCCGTTAGATCTGTGACCTAATAAGGAATGGTCCAGATTTCACAATGCATAAATACATATTAAATGTGGCTTATAACGTGCTTTTCAAACACAGAGGGTGCAATAATTCTGATTACACTTTCCAACAGAGATTTCATACTATATTTCAAACACAGGTTTCCAATGCACACCAAATTATTTGGACAAGGTGAACAACTTCCATTAATTCAAAAAAATATTTCTTTACAACTTTCTTCTTTCATTCCTCAATTTCAATATACAAAATACAATTTCCTTCTCATTCATTCAAAAATAGAAAATACAATACATCTCTTTCACATTTCGAATTACAACTTCCATAGCTAATACAAAACATATTTCCATCACAAATAACATACAAGGTCATCCAATTCAAAGTGGGAAAGGGTTACAATAAGAAATAGTCTCAACAAGGACTGTCAAACTTATATTTTTCCTTTTCTCCAGAACAGCAACATGAAGAAGATCCATCCCTCTCCAATTTGATCACAACAAAAGTAAGGGAAAGGCAACGCTCTCCACCCAACCAAGACATCCAATGAAAAGGAGAATCCATCCTTTTTCATTGGCCCCCGAGCCCCAACCACAATGTAATAGAAGATGTGTTTCAACTCATGGCAACAAAGGCTTCCACAACACACAAGCATCAATTTCACATTTAAAACATAGTCCAAAATAGAATGTAGTTTGCAACCACATTGAAACATAACAAACAAAACTCATGCTTCATCATGCAAGCCAAAGGAGCAAGAAACTATGGGGGATGCTACTTATGCCTCCCAAAGGGGAAATGGGTATCACCACCTGAGAACAAACTGCCAAAATATAACATTTCAAATCCCTGACATGCCCTTATGCCTCCCCAAGTACCCCTTATTCCTCACATTTTCCTTATGCCTCCCCAACCTATTATGGCACCCCATAACGAGTAAAGAAATGCAAGCTATTTCTTTGTAAGGTGGAACCCAAATCCCAACTCCCTCCACACTTATACCTCCCCAAAACACTTATGCCTCCCACAAAATAAACTCCAAAGCCTTCTCCTACACCATTCCTAAGCCATCTACCCAACAGCCTAGTCAAACAATAACAAACATTCAACCAATTTACATATTCATAAAAGGAAAAGAGGAGCATTTCAAGAGCCAAGATCCTACCTCTCCATAATGGAATTTGTTCCAAGTTTAAAACAACAAGCTCGTCCAATGCAAGCAATCCAAAAATAAACCAAGCACAAGTATGCAACAATCCCCAATCTTCTCTAAAAAAAAGAGCTCTCAAATCAACAAAATAAGTCACCCAAAATGAAGTGATGAAAAGTGAAGCAACCCAAAAACAAGCTAAGGAGTTCCAATAAATAGAAGAGGGAAGAGAAGAGGATGAGTTGGATCCATGTAGGATGCCACTTCACACATCCTCAACTTCCACCTCATAAGTCAACTTCATTCTCCAATGCATAATAAATAGGTGGGTGAAAAAATATGACAGTTTACTTACACACTCAAATCAAACCCACACCCCAAAAGACTGAAATTACAACATGCAAGAAAAGTGCAATTAAAACATTCAACATGACTTACAAAAATGCATAAAGAAGGGATAATTTTAACTCTCCAACCATATGTAAGGTTGGTATATAAATTTAAGAGGTATGGGACCATTTTAACTTGTCCCACAAGCCTCCAAAATTAGCCTCCAAGGACAAATTCGAATTTCCAAGAAGATGAAGTGTTTCATACTCCAAAATCAACTTACATATCTCTTACACATCACTTACACATTTCTTACAACACTTTAATTCAAGGCCAACAACTCTATTAATTACTTTCTTATGACATATTTTAATTAATTAACTTAACAACATGATTACTCACAATATTACACACCATTTTATAATTAATGAAAGGGGTCAAAGCACCACTAAATAAAAACATGCAAACATTAACAAAGGGACCAAATAAAATAGAATACATAAAATCCCTTGGTCACATTTAAAGGTGACCCCCCCATGGGAATCCCTAACACCATCAAACACACACAAACAAATACAGTTGTTATGGTGACCTTGTTGAATTCATCTAGAATTCCAAAGTGGTTGGTCTCCAATCCCCCAATGTTTGTTGTGATATTTTAAACCTGCAAAATACAAATACCTCCTTCGGCCTCGTGGCCATATCAGAACATCCAAATGAATATAAGTGTAATTTCAAGATCATCAATATATATGTGAATCACAACAACCATCAAGACAATCAACAATATCACTTACAATTTCATCAACAACTATATCATCATCGGTTTTAATTCAATTTTCATTTTCTAGGTCTACTCAAAATATCCAAATATCACAAGTCCGAACAACATCTATAATATAACCATGTCAAACAATATATCAATTTCAATATATAAAATTTCTCTAATAATCATCATGCATCATATAAGAATCAAAGTCAACAATAATCCATGCTCTAACATCTAACATCATACTAAATCAAAACTATAACAATGTCCATAATATAGTCAGTAGTATCATGATTAGTATCAAAAGGTGTCAAAGGGAAGTGGGCACTACACTATTTTTGCAGATGTATGAATCTAAATCTAAAAATATTATTCTAATTCAATCAAAATCCTTCCAACCCTACCTCAAAAGTAAAGAACAAATCATAACCCTAACAGAGCTATTGTTCCCCACAGCTTCTTTGGTAATATTGAAGAGACAACTTCCTATTGATTTGATCTACTTGAAATATTCTAGCTAATTGAAATGAATTTTTTCTCTACTCTATTTGATATGTAATTGAAATTAACAATTCGTAATTGACAATTTGATAAACAAAGCAAAAAAATACACAACTCCAACCTGGAAGAGCAAGAACCTTGACAAATCCAGTAGTTTCAATAGTTTTCCCCTCAATTCTTTCCTTTCATTCTCTGAGTGTTCATGTGAGTCCAAAGGATTGGGAATGCAAATAACAACAACAAGAGGATGGCACTTGAGCAATGGCAACTTGGAAGCAATCTGGACGCAATTGAAAGTAGAAGAGAGATAGCACAAGAGATCTGAACTTGGCTATGCAATTCCTATCAAAATTATGACAGCACAACAACGCAAGATACACAAAATTCTCATGCCTTTTGCTTGAATACAAGCATGGAATATATAGGAATGGAGGCTAGAAGGTTACTTCATGCACAAGGCAAGCAGAAGTAGTTCCAACTAATTAAATCTTATTTAAAATAGAAGGAGCAAGGAGAACCAAGCAAACAAAGATATTTTTAGCCAATTCAGCTCACGGATGCATGCAAAAAGCAAACTTAAGTGAATCATTGCATGTTTAAAACACGCGTGAAGAATATGGAAAAAATGCCATTTATAAGGACTGCATAATCCCTGCGAAGGGCGGTGAGGTTTCATAGACCGCCACCCAGGCATGGCGGCGGTCCTGACACTAAAGGCCAAAACAAGCACATAAAGAAATGGGGAGATGGAAAAATACATGGAAAAGTTAAGTAAGGTTATCTAGGCTACAAATATATATTGTGAATGGGTTTTTGGAGCTCAAACACCTTCTTGAAAGGATTTTGAATCATCATTGGGGACTTTTGTAACCATTTTCCCAACAATATAGCACGTGTAATTTTGGGTGCGTACATATTGCCCCCTTGGAGAAGCATCTTAGCCATGAAAAGGCGTAAAACATGGAGTCCATGTATGGCGTTCCCGAAATGGGGAGTTAGAAGCTATACCTGACATGCCCATGTGTTGAAACATCGTCGTCCAAGCTCCCGCTCCCTGTAAGAAGGAGAAGAGAATCAAGTGCAGATAGATAAGATATTAGAAAATAAACACTAAACCAAAATGACAAGAGAACTTAACATCTACGCGGGGATGTAGAAATATACCTACACCAACGCTCCAACCCTGTAAACACATTCACTCAAACTGAGGTTTAAAATAAACACACACATATATAAATTATTATATATATATATATCGAAAAAAACTCATTTTCCAATTCATTTGTGCATTGTTGATTTGGTGAATTTGGGGCTCTGGACAAATGTTGACCGTTTCTGACACAGATATAGCCAAAATGACCATTTCGAGATAGAGATCATGCCTCCACGAGTGGGAAACCAACCGGCGTGCTCCCAGGTTAGTTATTTCCTCTTTTGTCTTTTTGTGCCCTAGATGTTAAAATGTTGAAAAAATCACCTAGGGGGGACATTTTCAAATTTCCTTGTTTTAAATGAGTCTTTAGGGGGGGGCGCCTATAGGGCATTCTTTTATTTTGTTAGAAATGGTCAATTTTTTCATTTTGAACATTTTCGGGGTTAACCATGTTTTGGGAAATTCATGAGTTGAAGGATCATCGCCCAAGACAGGTGTTAGCATAATTCATGGGACCGCCGCCTTGCATTGGGCGGCGGTTTTGAACAGAATGTTTAAAATGCTCCTTAACATGTTTTTTTTTTGTATTTTCAATGTTTTGCTATGTTTTTGATGAGCTTGTCATGTGATGTACATTTCTAACACTCTTTTATCATGTTTTGGTGAATGCAAAAAAAGGTGGAGTACATATGTTCATGGAAGTATTCAAGGTAGAGAGAGTGTGTGTGTGATTGGCTTTGGGATTTTAGATCAAGTTGACCTAGGACTGAGACGGATCTTTTAACGTTGGCAAGCATCCAACGGATAGCACGGCTGCCCCATGTTGCTCCTGTTAGTCACATTCTTGTGAATTATTCTCTTATTGGGATGCAAAATGATATCACCTATACATCCATTGGAACCACATGCAAGGAAATGATGGATGAGCTTCGGAAACTCATAACTCAATTAGATGGAAATGTTGGAAGGAAGAATGACTAACATTGTCCAGCATTGTGTTGGTATTACATCATGAAAATGGGAGAGATTACAAGGGATGAATTAGAGTCAATTGCAGTGGATATTCCAGAGAAGACAGAGGTTGTGCTCAATGATTGGCAGACCTTAGAGGTACAGATAAAAGAAGAATATCCTGAATTGAGTATTCAAGTTGCAGCATAAGATACTGCAAGTTAAAGACATTCTTTTATTCATCAAAATTATTTCTATTCATATTCTTTGATTCGTTTTGGAGACAACCATTGTTGGGGTGGTAATGCAACTAGTGTGGGGTAATGTTGATCGGTCAGAATCTTGCACTTAGCGAAGGAAATACATAAGGTTCACGCAAGAAAGGAGAGCGCATTTGAAAGATCCCTCTTTTCTTCCCTCTATAATAGAGCAAGTCAAAACCCTACCTTAAAGTATTGGGTTGAGAAATCCCATGGAGCCCTACTCATTTGTAATGTGTAATATAACCTACGGGAATGTAAGGAATCCCTAGTAATAAAGCACAATAGAATTATTGGAAATTGCATGCCCTAACTCATTTGTAATGCGTATGCTTTGCTCAAACCCTTAACCTATGGGAATGCAAGGTTCTCCTGCACACAACCCTTCTCTCCACGTCTGGTTTCACACTCTATGCACCTCAACACGATTGCTTGGCTCGTTCACACTTAACCCTTTTCAAATTCTCTCAATTGCAACGGTAAAAATGAACTCACATCCCATCCTTTTATATAATTTCAAAAAGTTTGTGCATTTATTACTCCTCCACCTACCACCAATCCTCTCATTAATTGACCATTTTCATTATTTCCGCATAGTACATCTTTGCTCAAAAGATGGACTTGTTGGAAGGGAGAATGACTGGCATGTCCAACATTGTGTTGGTCTTACAGAATGAAAAGGGAGAGATTGCAAGGGATTAATTAGAGCCAATTGTAGTGGATATTCAAGAGAAGGTAGAGGTCACACTCAATGATTGACAAACCTTAGAGGTGGAGATAAAAGAAGAATATCTTGAATTGATTATTCAGGTTGCAGTAGAAGATACTATAGGTTAAAGACATTATTTTATTCATCAAAATTCTTTATATTCTTCTATTCATATTCTTTGATTCATTTTGGAGACAACCATTGCCAGGGCCACAATGCAATTAGTGTGGGGTAATGTTGATCAGTCAAAATCTGGAACTTAGTGAAGGAAATACAGAAGTTTTGCGCGGGAAAGCAGAGCGCATTTAAAGGCGCGAGAGTGTCAGAAAGGATCATGCACCAATAAGAGAGACATATTCCGGACTTAGCCATTTTAATGATAAGGATCTATTTTTGGAGATAGCGTGCGGAGCACTCAAACCGATTAGAGACTTGCGTGACACGCATTAGCTATTTTTGGATGATAGGCTATAAAGCGCTTTGCATGGATGCAAGCTAAAGATAGAATTGTGAACTGATAGTTGACTAAGAGAGATATATTATTAGCATTCTTACATGTAAGCATATTTTTGTAACGGCGTGTGGCTAATAATAGCATGCAACCTATTTTGGGATTAGATAAGTGGTTTATTGGCCAGAAAAGAATCTCTAGTACCTAGGGAAATTTCTTCTAAGCCCTTCATGATGCACAACCTCTTGCATGGATCAATGAACATCCTGCGGTAAATAACCAATGTCAGTAATTTGTTCCATATGTGACTCCTAAAACGTGAAGATAGAAAGACAAAAGATGTGCGGCATAACATGAAGTGGGTGCGGCATTTTTATCCTTAGGTTTACAGTGTATAAAACAATGACATAACACCTATTGCACAACAGTTGATGCTGGGACTCAAAGAAAAAAATTACTGAGAAATAGACAAGAAGATGTGAAGAACTCCACAAATACTTAGGGCATGGTCCCATGGAAGGGGGCTCCTAAAATATCTCAGTGAGTGTTGCTGAGAAAATTTAGGAGCATTTTAGCAGTTTTAAGGTCCCATGATTTTTTATTAGTTTCCTCAACAATACCTGCTGAGATATTATAGGATCCCATTGGATATTTATGGTTATTTATAGGAAAATAAAATCATATTTCTCTCTAAAATGACCAAAAAATAATGGCGGGAATGCATATTAGATTCTATTAGCCCTAATCTGTAGGGGGGAACTCCCAACCCCCCCTCTCCAGCCACCTCTTAAGTTTATGGGGCTAAAAAAGTGGAGCTCCTATTTTTTAGGCCTAGATTCTATTATTTCATGTAGCTGGCTTTAAAAATAAACATGAGACCTTCTGCTTCAATAAATAGGAGCCCAAGCCCCTCCGTGGGACCATGCCCTTACTCCCATGGGACATATCCACAGAGCATCCAATCTCAATCCTTGTCCTCGTATGAAGCGCATTGACGGAAATAACAACCCACTGTGCTAATCCACTGCAAAGCCATCAACAGATCAAACCCAATCTTGGCAATCAACAACCCTTTTTCCTCCCTTAGAAGCATAATACGTGTGCATACTTCTCATTGGCTGATTGTTTCCACTGTCTTCGGGATCCGAAAATAGATGTGGGTCGCTGTGGATCACTCGATCTTCAACGTGTGTCCTCCAGCAATCCCGTCCCTTCTTTTTCTGACATCTGTCAGAAACATCTGGGGCCATCTCACTATAAGAATGCCTTAGGCGTAATAAGTTACTCGGTTTTGAGTTATAATTAAACCTCAAAAGTAATTCACATGAAAATTGGTCGAATGGATTTTTTTTTGTGAGATAAATTTACCACCCAAAAAAATGTTTTCATGTAATAATAATTATTCCTTAAAACATCAAATGTTTTTGATTAGCAACTGGTATAGACAATTTAATTTACCTTGTGTCCTTTTATACCAAATTGAAAAAGTTGAATTCCACGCTTATGAAGAAACTCTCCAGTGTCTTCAGGATAAGGCTCGGGTCAAAGGTATCTGGAGAAACAAAGTTGAAGACACAATTTCAGTTCCAACATTTATAGACATCAGCAAAGACATAATGCATAAATTACCACCATAGCCCATAACTGAAGCAGAAACTCAAACTGCATAAATGGAAATGCTAGATTTATATAGAATACAAATCCACACCAAAAGAGAACAAAAGAACACCATTGGAATATAAATATAAAAACATTCTCATATAGAAACTCCTTCCCCAATGTTTTGGTCTTTGCTATGGGACATGCCAGTACATTAGTAAAAAAATTACATTATAGGTTAAAGAGAAAATATTACTCCTGGATTGTTACTCTAAAAAGACACTCAAAATATATAGATAATAAACAATGTTGGATGATGTAGGAGCATCCTTACTAGTTAAAATAGACAAATAAATAAACTATGTTTTATTTTGTTTTATTGTTTTTGTTCAATTTGTCTTGTAAAAGGGATGGAAGATGTTTTCTTCATTTTCCCTCCTTTTCCCTGTTTGAATCAAATGGAGTGAGGATGTAAAACAGCTCCATGAGCTAAATAAGGCCAATTTGGGTTTTTTTTGGCTAAAATAGAGATTTCATTAGGATAGAGGGGAATAAAATAGGAGGGTGTGTTCATCTCCTTGTTTTAGGGATTTGCTAAGTTGAGAGGATCAAGCCTAGGTGGGAAAAAATGGAGAAAATAGGGGAAATGTGATGGCAGTCTAAAAAAAGATGGAAGTTTGTTTTTTTTTTTGTAACTGGAGAAGGTATTCGAAGGAGAGGAGAAAATTGATGGAATGGAAATGAAAAACAGATTCAGATTTGAATAAAAACAGTTTTTTTTGGAGTGTTTGAAGTAACTGAATGAATTATTAGTTAGACAGTCAATGCATGTTTTAACTGTTATTATTTTGTTTTCTGAGGCTTTCATGGTGAATTTGTATCAGAGCCGTGAGGAGGAGAATTGACAGTCAAAGTTCCTTGATCGATAAACCTTCTGTAAAGCATGGAACGTGGTAAGACCATCCTGAGCACAATGAAATTTTTTGCAGGTCTTGAAATAGTCCATTAAGTGTTTTATAATCGGATTTTCCCTGCTCTGGCCGTTCTAGGGCACGACGGATCTCTCCGTTCCACGGTCGAATTTCTATATTCTTTGAAAATCTCCATGCACCAGGTTTCCTAACATTCCAAAATGTGCAGACTGTAATTTTGGAGGTCTTCGTTTCCACTAACCCTGTCATTCCAGTTCGTGATTACCAGGGACAGTACACATTCCGTTTTGGGGACGATTTTTTTTTTTTTTTGATGCTTGTCAAGATCAAATTTTCTTAAGAATACCTTGTGCATGATCAGTTTCATCTTCTCTCTCTAAGCTGAAATCCTTCATGGTTCGAAGCAAAGGCAACCTCTGTCATCTTGGGAATGACCTTTGAAGGTCATTAAGGTATTGGTGCATCAGATTTTTGAATTTCCATTCCATTAAAAATTTATATTGTAGTCATTGAATCAGTCCTAAGTTGACATAGGACAGTGAAAGAAAGTGGGATGATATACAAAGAGACAAACTCCGGATCCCTACCTACACTTTGTAACTCCAAAAAAATGGATTCCTGGATTGATGTTTGGGATCACCTTATTTGTAACAAGAAAGAGTTTGACCTTGTCACTGGAATAGGACAGGACTACAAGGCCTTGGCTATGCAAAGAAGTGGTATTGGGCCTTATGGCCAATCTCAAGTTGCTCTGAGTGATTTCCTCTAGTATAGGTATAGTGTGATGTGTGCTAGATAAGTAGGGAGTGAATATTTACTACATGTACCAGTATTTGTATTTTCAAGTAAGAGGAGTGTGATGTGTAGGACATTAGATGAAAAGGATTGATGTAATTTTCTTATATCGAGAAGGTTGATCAACCTTGAGACATATCAAGGAGAGCCAAGAAATATTGAGGAATCAAGGTTAGTGAAAGTTGAAGATTTATACACCATTTGTGGTATCAGAGCAGTTGATTGTGCATAATCTAAAGATCTAGAGAAGAAAGGAAAGGACAAGAAGTGACAGAACAAGATGCCACCATGGAGAGCAATTCAAGTAGCCCAAGCAGCCCAATTAGCATTGGCTGAAGACATCCGGAACCTGACAGCTAGGTTGAGGGACCTAGAAGAGGCACAAAGAAGAGGAATAGAGATGGCAGAAGTCAGTGACGGTGAGCAAGAGCCACCAGAGGAGGAGCTGACTGCAGAGGTGGAGGAAGAGACACCTGAAGAGAGATTGATTAGAGCCATCATGAAGGTGAACACAAAACCAAAGATGGAGGTTCCCATGTACGAAGGAAACTTGAATGTGGAAGAATTGATTGATTGGATCAAAGCACTGGATAAGTACTTTGATTTTGAAGGTATAGTGGAAGATGACAGAAAAGTGAAATTTTCCATGACCAGATTGCATAAGCATGCAGCCCTGTGGTGGGATGGAGTGCAAGAAGAAAGGAAGAGGAAAGGCAAAGCAAAAATTAAGAGCTGGGACAGAATGGTAGCCAAGATGAAGGGAAAATTCATTCCCAGAGATTATGAGGTAAACCTATTTAAGAAGTTGCAAAATTTGAGGCAAAAGGAGTTGTCTGTGAAAGAATATACTGAAGAATTCTACAGGCTAACAATCAGATCAGGTCACATAGAAGAAGATTTGGAAAAGGTAGCTAGATACATCAATGGACTGAGATTCAACATCCAGGATGAGATCAGCCTTCTCACTCCCAAGACTATTGAGGAGGCCTACCAGATTGCTCTAAAAGCAGAGGAGAAAATAGCCAGGAGACAAAACACTGTCTCAAGAGGAAGGGGCAGATCATTCAGAGGAAGAGGTGCTCCAAGTGATAGAAGACAGCTGCAAACAAGTGCTGAAGAGGGGAGCAGCTCCAGTAGCACACAGAACACAAGAGGCGGTTCACCATTCAGAGGAAGGAGACCCTATCAAGGTTATCAAAGAGGTAGGGGCAGATTTTTGGGTAAGTGTTTCAGGTGCAACAAGTATGCTGGTCATAGATCCTATGAGTGTCCAGAGAACCCTCAAAACAGCCATGGGAAGAATATGTATATTGCTTCAAATGAAGAGCAAGGTGGAGAGCTAGATGTAGCACCTAAACTAGAGAATATCCCGGAAGATGGTGAGTCTCTTCTCATGAAGAGAGTGCTGCTAAAACCCAACAAGGAGGCAATGGAACCCCCTCAGAGGAAGAGTTTGTTTAGGACCAGATGCAAGAGCAAAGGGAAGTGCTGCAAGGTGGTGATTGATAGTGGGAGTACAGACAACCTTGTGTCTGTTGAGATGGTAGAAAAGCTAGGCTTGAAAAGAGAGCCACACCCCACTCCATACAAAGTGTCTTGGCTGCAAAAAGGACATCAGCTGTTGGTAAATGAACAATGTAAGGTAGAATTTCAGATTGGAGCTTATAAAGATCAGGTCATGTGTGACATCATGCCCATGGATGTTTGCCATATCCTTCTAGGAAGACCTTGGCAGTTTGACAACAAAGCCATTCACGATGGGAGGAAGAATACTTACACCTTCAAGAAGGATGGAGTAGAGCATACACTCATACCTCTGAAGGAAGAGAATGATACAGCTGAATCCAGTTCAAAAGTAATGATGGTAAGTGGCAAAGAATTTTTACAAAGCATGAAGAAGGAAGAGGTAAGTTTTGCAGTCATTGGTAAATTGAAAAGTGTAGTGACTAACACTCAATTGAGTGATTTACCTCTTGAAGTCCAGGAGATGCTGAATGAATATGTAGACATTGTGGTGGATGAGCTACCAAATGAGCTGCCACCTGTGAGAAGTATCAGCCATCACATAGATCTGATCCCAGGAGCAAGTTTGCCAAACAAGGCAGCCTACCGGATGACACCAAGGGAGAATGAAGAGATCAAGCAACAAGTTCAAGAGTTGTTGGACAAAGGATTGATAAGGGAGAGTTTGAGCCCATGTGCTGTACCTACGGTGCTCAGTCCTAAGAAAGATGGAACGTGGAGAATGTGTACAGACTCCAGAACCATCAACAAGATCACCATAAGGTATAGGTTTCCTTTGCCCCGGATAGATGATTTACTTGATTGTTTGAGTGGATCAGTTTACTTCTCTAAGATAGATTTGAAGAGTGGATACCATCAGATAAGAATCAGAGAGGGAGATGAATGGAAGACAACATTCAAGACAAATGATGGTCTATATGAGTGGCTGGTTATGCCCTTTGGTTTGACCAATGCTCCTAGTACCTTCATGAGACTAATGAATGAGGTGCTCAAAAGTTTCACAGGTAAGTTTGTCATTGTGTATCTGGATGACATTTTGGTGTTTAGTCAGAGTAGAGAAGAACATTTATTGCATTTGAGAATGGTACTAAATAAGTTACAGGAAGAGAAACTGCTGATCAATGTGAAAAAGTGCAGTTTTCTACAAACCGAGCTGGTGTATTTGGGGTTTGTCCTTTCAAAGGAAGGACTGAAAATGGATAAGGATAAGATCAAAGCCATCCTTGAGTGGCCAACACCCAGGAGTGTGTTTGAGGTAAGAAGTTTCCATGGGTTAGCTAGTTTTTATAGGAAATTTATCAGAAATTTCAGTGGTATTGTAGCTCCCATGATAGAGACTATAAAAGGTGATAAGAAACATTTTCAGTGGACTGAAGCAGCAGAGAGAGGATTTCAATTGCTGAAGAAGAAGGTAACAGAAGAGCCCATTTTAGTTCTACCTGATTTTAACAAATTGTTTCAGGTGGAGTGTGATGCTAGTGGCCTAGCAATTGGGGCAGTTTTGAGCCAAGAAGGAAAACCAGTTGCTTTCTTCAGTGAAAAACTCAGTGAGGCAAAAAGGAAGTATTCATCCTATGATCAAGAATTCTATGCAATAGTTCAGGCACTAAAAAAATGGAGACACTACCTATTGCCTAAAGAATTCGTGTTGTTTACTGATAATTATGCCTTGCAGTTTATTAGTAATCAGCCTAAATTGAATCAAAGACATGTCAAATGGGTGGAGTACTTGCAAAACTATACTTTCAGCATTAAACACAAGAAAGGACAGGCCAATAAAGTGACAGATGCTTTGAGCAGGAGGGTGCTGGTTGTACAAGAGCTGCAGGTGAGTGTGATGGGTTTTGAGAACTTGAGAGAGCAATATGAAGAGGATGATGATTTCAGCGAGGCTTACAAAGCTTGTAAGCAACCCACAGTGATGGATAGGAGTCCATGGATGGACTATATGCTGCAAGAAGGACTGCTGTTCAAGGGCAGCCAGTTATGCATTCCTAAAGGTTCAATGAGGGAGAACCTGATCCGAGAAAAACACAGTGGAAGTTTATCGGGACATTTTGGTCAAAACAAAACATTAGCTCAACTGAGTACACACTATTTTTGGCCAAGAATGAGTCAGGATGTGAAGAAATTTGTAGAAAGATGCAGGATATGCCAATACAGTAAAGGGACTAGCCAAAATGCTGGTTTGTATCAGCCACTTCCTATTCCCAGCAGACCATGGGATTGTTTGAGCATGGACTTTATACTGGGATTGCCCAAGACTCAGAAGGGACATGACTCCATCTTTGTAGTTGTTGACAGGTTTACTAAGATGGCACACTTCATTCCATGCACAAAAACTAGTGATGCTACCCATATAGCTAACTTATTCTTTCAGGAGATAGTGAGACTGCATGGATTGCCAAGGAGTATTGTATCAGACAGGGATACAAAGTTTGTTGGGAATTTTTGGAGAACACTTTGGAAGAAGTTGGGAACTCACCTGAGCTTTAGTTCAGCCTACCATCCACAAACAGATGGACAGACTGAAGTAGTCAACAGGAGCCTTGGAAACATCCTGAGGAGCTTGGTGAGCATGCACCCAAAACAGTGGGATCTAGCACTTGCACAGGCTGAATTTGCTTACAATGATTCACCCAACAGGAGTACAGGCATGAGTCCTTTCCAAATCATGTATGGGCAGCACCCAAGGGGTGTATATGAGCTGAGAGACTTGGGGAAAATGGAAGGTAGGAGTGCAGATGCAGAAGAATTTGCTAAGGCAATGCAGGATATCCATGAACAGGTAAAGAAGAACCTTGAAGAAAATGCCAACAAGTACAAGCAGAGAGCTGATCAGAGGAGGAAGGAAGTCAGTTTTGAAGTTGGTGATGAAGTACTTGCACACTTGAGGAAAGAGAGATTTCCCAGGAAAGAGTATAACAAGCTGAAAGTCAAAAAGATTGGTCCCTGTAAAATACTCAGAAAATTTTCCAACAATGCTTATGAATTGAAACTCCCTGAAGGCATTGGGATTTCTCCAATCTTCAATGTTGCAGACCTGTATGAGTACAGAGGAGAAGAAGGAGTGGAAGAGGAGTCTGAAATAGGACAGCAGAACACAGATTGGCAGGCACAAATGCCTAGAACCAAACCCAAGGAGATAGAGCAACTGTTGGACAAGAAGGTTATCAAGAAGACCAGGGACAAAGAATACTACAAGTATCTGATCAAGTGGAGAGGTTTTCCAGCTGAGGATGCAACGTGGATGACGGAAGGGGACCTGATCAAGCTGGGAGTCAAGATTGAAGACCTGCAAAAGACAAATCAGCCATGAAGAACATCTTTTCTCTCCAGGGTAGAATGATGCAGGAGCATCCTTACTAGTTAAAATAAATGAATAAATAAACTATGTTTTATTTTGTTTTATTGGTTTTGATCAATTTGTCTTGTAAAAGGGATGGAAGATGTTTTCTTCATTTTCCCTCCTTTTCCCTGTTTGAATCAAATGGAGTGAGGATGTAAAACAGCTCCATGAGCTAAATAAGGCCAATTTGGGTTTTTTTGGCTAAAATAGAGATTTCATTAGGATAGAGGGGAATAAAATAGGAGGGCGTGTTCATCTCCTTGTTTCAGGGATTTGCTAAGTTTAGAGGATCAAGCCTAGGTGGGAAAAAATGGAGAAAATCGGGGAAATGGGATGGCAGTCTAAAAAAAAGATGAAAGTTTGTTGTTTTTTTGTAACTGGAGAAGGTATTCGAAGGGAGAGAAGAAAATTGATGGAATGGGGATGAAAAAAAGGATGAGAAATTCAGATTTGAATAAAAACAGTTTTCTTTTGGAGTGTTTGAAGTAACTGAATGAATTAAAGTTAGACAGTCATTTTCGTGCATGTTCTAACTGTTATTATTTTGTTTTCTGAACTTTCATGGTGAATCCCGTATCAAGCCGTGAGGAGGAGAATTGACAGTCGAAGTTTCTTGGCCGATAAACCTTCTGTAAAGCATGGAACGTGGATAATCGACCTCCTGAGCACAATGAAATTTTTTGCAGGTCGTGAAATAGTCGATTAAGTGTTTTATAATCGGATTTTCCCTGCTCTGGCCGTATCTAGGGCACGACGGATCTCCCACGTTCCTCGGTCGAATTTCTATATTCTTTGAAAATCTCAATGCTTGGGAGGTCGCCTAACATTCCATAAATGTGCAGACTGTAATTCGAATGGAAAGTATTGTTTCCACTAACCCTGTCAATCCAGTTCGTGATTACCAGGGACAGTCACACATTCATTCTTTTGGGGACGTTTTTTTTTGATGCTTGTCAAGATCAAATTTGCTTAGGAATACCTAGTGAATGATCAGTTTCATCTTCTCTAAGCTGAAATCCTTCATGGTTCGAAGCAAAGGCAGACTCTGTCATCTTGGGAATGACCTTTGAAGGTCATTAAGGTATTGGTGCATCAGATTCTTGAATTTCCATTCCATTAGCTTGAATTTATATTGTAGTCATTGAATCAGTCCTAAGTTGACATAGGACAGTGAAAGAAAGTGGGATGATATACAAAGAGACAAACTCCGGATCCCTACCTACACTTTGTAACTCCAAAAAAATGGATTCCTGGATTGAGGTTTGGGATTATCTTACTTGTAACACGGAAGAGTTTGACCTTGTCGCTGAAACAGGACAGGACTTCAAGGCATTGGCTATGCAAAGAAGTGGTATTGGGCCTTATGGCCAATCTCAATTGCTCTGAAGTCCTGATTTCCTCTAGTATAAGTATAGTGTGATGTGTGCTAGATAAGTAAGAGTGAATGTTATACTACATGTATAAGTATTTGTATTTTCAAGTAAGAGGAGTGTGATGTGTAGGACTTAGATGAAATGATTGATATAATTTCTTATATCAAGAAGGTTGATCAACCTTGAGACATATCAAGGAGAGCCAAGAAAATTTTTTTAATGAAGAAAGGACACTAAAAATGACCAGAATGAAAATATAAGCATGAAATAGTTCAACAATCAATAGATATTTAGAAGCAAAAATGGTTCATTTGGGTGCATCAAGAATTTTGTTTAAAAATGATTCCTATTTCACATATGCATTGATGGCAAGAACAAAGCATAAGTGTGAAATATGAAGAGAAACTTTTGCTACACAAAATCCCTTAACCGAATATGTAAGTGATGATGTAAAATGATAGAATGTACGACACATTTTCCTAAATCATATGAGTAAACCAACAAAAAAAAACTCCAAAAATGAAAAACAAAATTGATTTTGGTTTGGATCACAAGTACATCAAGATAACTGACATGAGTTAAGGGTGAAATGAAAGCAAGTTGAATATTCCCAAGCAAGGCATGGCACCATCAAGGCTCACACATGTGTATCGTGATCTACATTACATGAGAGGCTGAATAAGATTGTATCTTGAATGAAGCATAAAACCACTGAAATAAGGTATTGAATGCTTAAATAAAACAATGAGCCAATGAAAAACAAGGGATTGGTCAAGTTGAGAGATTGTGAAATCCCCATCATTCACTCAAAGAACTACAAAATCCTTGAGCATATTTAAGGAACTTGGGAAATGTAGTCGCCCTTTTTAGGATGAGTATGACTTATGGGACCAGTAACCATAAACAACAAAATTATCTCACAGTTGAACAAAAGCCTACCACTGCTAGAAAACTTCTAAACTGTGTATTAAACAAAAATTTCATCTAAGAATTGACACAAATCTAGTTTTAAAAGAATTACCATTGTGGTATCAATAACCCTCTCTCTTCCCCCAAAGCCATTATCAAAATAAGAATTGGGGTATGCAAAGCAATTGAAAACCATTCCAATGTGCATTTCAATAATCATAAAAGAAAAGAAAAAAAAACAATTGCAAGTTTTAGAAGCAGCTAGACTTTAGATTTATGATTCAAAGGTCAAAGTAAATGCTCTTTTGATTCAACAATAACAAACACAAAAAACAAAAACAATCATCTTAAGACCAAATCCAAAGAATGTTCCCTAGTTTTGAAATAGGCCCCGCAAGTAAATACAACCAAAATCAGAACCAAGTATTCAAATTTAGAATCAGATCAAGGTGAATTATAGAAACAAAAAATAAAAATAGCAGCTACCTACCAATATTATAATTCAAAGGTCATTCAGCTCGGCATAAATGATCTATTACTTCAAAACCTACGTCCCAAAATTAGATTGTTTACAGAGGAAATCCAAATCACATCCCCTTATTTTCATCATAGACCCTTAAATTGATTGAGAATCATTTCAAGGTGGATTCCAAAAACTAAAAATGTAAAAACTAAAGAAAGTTGCCAATATTAGAATTCAAAGGTTATTCAGCTCAATATAAATGACCTATCACTTCAAAGCTAACAGCCTTAACAATCAATTCTTTGAAGACCAAAACCAAAATTGAGAATCATTTTAAGGTAATGTCCCCTTTTCTACGCCAAAGGCCTAAGGGTCAAGTCGAGTCCAAGCCGTGGTCATACCCAAGGGGCTGTGGACGCTGGGAGCTATTGGGAAGGGGCCACGTGGTTCTAATATTCTAATTTTGCGTTGAGGGTCACTTTTGGACCATGGCGACTTAAAGGGGAAAAGTAACTTAAGTTATTTTTATTTTATTGACCCCTCCATGGAATGAAATGCGTCTAGGTCTATTGGGGCTCTTTTGCCTTGGAAGTATATAAGGAGTTGGGAGAGAAAGGAGAGGGAACTTTTGTCATATACATTTTAGCCTCCTTCACGTGCAGCTGTTGTTGTTGCGCATCTACAGCTTGTGGAGTCAAATCCCACAGGGACCCTAGCTTCGGTGGTGAGAGACCCGTCCCTAGCTAGCAGGGCATTCTTCGGTAGTGAGAGATCTACCCTAGTCTGTCATTTTGGAGCCGCTTTCAGGGTTGTACTACAGAGATATTACCAGAGGGTTCAGAGGAAGGATTTTGAGGGTTTTGGGGGCATTTGGGGAAGATAATCAGAGGGGCTCCAGATCAGATTCACGGCAGCCATTTGGGCTGGGCGTGGCAGCACGTTGAAGGTGCCTCCATCATTTTCTGACCCCATTCCAAGCGAGGTGACTTGCAGCCTTTATTTGGGGGTTTTCCAGTCGGTCGTTTTCAGATCTGAAGGTGGAAATATTATTTCCTATATCTGTTAATGTTATTTCCAAAGACCCTTATTTTTGCTCTTGTATTTAGAGAGTTACGAACCTCTGAAGTTTTCCAGCTGTCTAGGGCACGCTGTGCTTTTTCTGGCAGCAGTTTAATTTGTGTAAAATTCCAAAAACAGTTTTATTATGTCCTCTATAATAATATCAAGCTCTCTTTAAATTTTCAAGTAATTCGAGTGGATATTTTGGGAGATATTGATTTTATTTAGTTCGTTGTCCTTACTGTAAAAATCTGCATAAATCAGTATTTTATTTGGCTGCAAATTTTCAATATTTTGTGCATTTTTAAGTAGTATCCCATAAGGGATATTTCAGTGGTATCAGAGTTGTTGTTCCTCCAGCCTGTGTGGGTTAAATATGGTAGTTTGGAAAGATCTCAATGTGGGTTTTATGAAGGAAATGTTCACCAACATGGTGAAACAACAGGAAGCCACTAACCTTTATTTGAGCCAGCTCACTCAGAATGTGAATCAAAGCAAATCTAGGGACAATAAGGAACATGGTGAGAACAATGATAAAGGGCACCCAATAGAGGTGATTGATGACGATTCTTGTTGGAGGAAATACCAATCTTTGAGTAAGGGTTTCAGAGATAATATGTCATTTCCAGATTATTGCATGATGAAGATTGGTAGCAAGCCCAAGCGAGATCATCATATGCCGGTACCTGAATTACAAAAGAACTCATTTGTAGAAGAAGCTTCTAGACAAAAGGGTATGATTTCCATTGAGAAAAATAATTGCATTAGTGAAACTTTGCTTGTTAGAGAAATTATTCCAGCTCAGGAGAAGAAATTTGTTTATGCAAGCAAGGAGGATGTAATGGAAACTCTTAAAAAGTGTGAGGAATGGAATAGCAGAGCTAGAGCTGCTAGGTTGATAGCGACTCAAGCAAGACAACACTTACAAGAGTTCAAGGAAACGATGAGGGCAATTGATGCAAGGAAGTCTACACCCACGAAAGAAGACTCTATGGAGCAGCTGGCACATGAGGAGGAGCCTCACATGGACACTTGTGTAAAATTGCAGCCTGCTGTAATTTCCAAACCAACAACTTTTGATCAGCTTTCAGATACTTTCAACAGGCACTCAGGCAACAATGTTGGGGGCAGCTCAACATATGTCTATCTTGAACACACGGAGGACATTGATGGCCTTGAAAGGTATGAAGAGCACACTAATGTGTCTTATTTATTGTTGCCTATTCCAATTTATTTCCATCATGAGATGCATGGTATGGTAGATGATGAAGTCTTCATCATGGAGTTTGTTGGACCATTGCTCCAACTATGTGTATATGAGCATCTTGTGGATGATATATGGTGGCAAGTTTTAGCTCACTTAACAGATACAAGGGCTCATGGGCATTATAAGGTATGGGATCCTGGTAATATGTGGCAATTATCCAAAACTATCAATTCTGATTTTGAAAACTTTGTGACTGATTTCATAAGCAAAAGAAGGAATTCAAATGTGTCTTTTGGGATTACAAGTGTTGGCAAGCATGATTTCTTCATTGGAGACTCCGGTGCAAGAAGGGAGAGTACCTCTCAAGGTACTAGCATTGGTTCTATGATTGCTAAAAAGGGTAAGAGAATATTTTTTAATCATCTTCAGCCTGTTGGACTGTGTATAACAACAGTCATAATGAGAGGAGAAAATAGCAATATGGGACAACAGGGTCAAAGAGGTGAGAGTGGACATTCAGGGCAGCGGCCTCCCCATTCTTCTACCAGGCCTTTGGGGCTTCACGAACCTTCTTTCTTGAAGGATCCAGAAGTTTCACAGGTACAACAGCCAGTAGATATTTTGGATGAGGAGTCTTGTTGGGAGAGGAACCAGACCTTGAGTGAGGGCTTTCGTAACAACATGCCATTCCAGGAATATTGCAAAATGAAGATTGGCAGTAGACCCAAGAGAGATCATCAGAAACAGGTACCAGAGTTACAGAGGAGATTGGGACAGATCTCCATTCCACACTTCGATGGTTCTAAGAAGTGTACTGCACCGTCTTGGGTCCAGAAGTTGAAGACATACTCCGACTTGAATCCTATGTGTGAGGAAGATGCAATTAAGTTTGCAATCTTACATCTTGAGGGAGACGCTCATGATTGGTGGCATCATGGGTTGATTACACAGGGACACATACACATTACTACTTATGCAGAGTTCGCGCAGAGGCTGGTGAGCAGATTTGATAGGAGGGACCCTGACAGGTATTTCAGGGAGTGGACTCATTTGAGACAAACCGGTCCCCTGGATCAGTACATCGCAGATTTTCAGAGATTATCAGTCATGGTACCTGATGTCATGGAGATGAGGTTGATTTCACTATTCATAGCAGGTTTGACAGATGCTTTCGCTGGGTTTGTGAAGGCATTTGAACCTTCTTCTTTGCACGAGGCTGTTAGGAAAGCTCGGGACTTGGAGTTATCCACTCCAAAGCCGAGGGCTCCACCTCGCGTTCAGCAAAGGGAACCTCCATCTGGATCAGATGAACTTCAGCAGAGGGAGCCTCCACCGAGGCAGGAGGTGGTTAAAAAGCCAATCATTTCCCGAGAGGATAGAGACGAGTTGAGGCGAAAGAAACTATGTTTCGATTGCCACACACCTTGGATTCCAGGACATGATTGCAGAGGTAGAGGGAAGGCCCAATTCATTGAGGTCTTCGAGGAGAGCAAGGGTGACAGAGGTGAGGAGTTAGAGACTCGCGAGATGGATGATGGAGATGGGGTTGCGTTGGATAGTGCTGATGCGGGGCAGGAGGAGGAGACTTTTCCTCGGGAGATTATAGCCACATTGTCTAGTACTCTGATGTACAAGGCATTTAGGATTAGAGGAGTTATGCAGGGTCAACGAGTTGGGGTACTCATTGATAGTGGGGCAACCCACAACTGTATTGATGCCTCATTGGTTGAGAGGCGAGGATTACAGACAGAGGATTTTGAGGGCCTCAACGGGGTTGTAGCCAATGGAGAGTCTATGAGGTGCACACGGCGGGTTCCCCAAGTGAGCATCACGATGGGTAACTATACAGTTACCAATGATTTCCACATTGTTGGTATGGGAGTGACCAACATAGTGCTGGGAGTGCAGTGGCTTCACTCTCTTGGTGAGTTTCAGACTAACTTTCAGACGATAGAGCTGAAGTTTAAGTCTGAGGGCAGGAATGTGATTTTGAGGGGATTATCTACAGGAGCACCTAGGGTGGTTACAACTGAGGGGATGGAGAGGACGATCTGGCATGGTGAGGAGTTTTATTATTGTGGATCGATGTGGAGTATGATGGATGTGGGTGTGGCCAGCAATGTTGCACATGAGACAGTTACTGAGATTGGGATTACAGGTTCAGATCATCTGAGTTTATCATTATGTTGGTTATCTGAAGTTTCGGTAGACTGGAGATCTCATTTGCTTGTTGAGTACTCCAAGAACCGACACACTTGTGAGATTCTGGATGGTCACATACAGGATGACAGCTACAGATTGGAGGATGAGATGATCTTCTATCAGGGAAGATTGAGCCTTGTGTCAGA
Organism: Taxus chinensis; assembly: GCA_019776745.2. Lineage (NCBI taxonomy): Eukaryota > Viridiplantae > Streptophyta > Pinopsida > Cupressales > Taxaceae > Taxus > Taxus chinensis. The sequence continues at coordinate 222,670 of JAHRHJ020003222.1, forward strand.
TTCATGGTTGAGGATGGAGATATTGCGACATGTGCATTGTTCTTCCGTGACTGGGCATTTGAGCTTCGATGAGACCTACAGGTTCATGTCAGAGAGGTTCATATGGCATAGGTTGAGGGAGGATATCCCCAACTTTATACAGGCATATACGGTTTGTCACTATGACAAGTCAAAGCCTACGGGTTCATCATTTTTTGAATCGACATGGGATAACACTCCTATGTATTTTACTGCTTCTATGCCCGGTGAGCACTTCACCCACGTGTTAGTCAGTGGAGAGACGAAATTGACTCATGGTTATTCAGTAGGTTCACATTCAACGCAGGAGGTGGACTATGTGGAGCTGATATTGCCGGTTGACTGTCTACTGGAGTCTTGGGACTTTTCCTCCACGGGACACATTGAGATACATTATGAGGAGCCTTGCTCTCACACGAGTGCAGGTCATGTGGGAGAGTTAGCACCATTTGTGCGTATACAGGTTGTTTCACAGGTGGATTCAGGGGATTCTACAGGATCCAGAGTGAACTTTCATACCCAGGAGTTGATTGGAGAGGCAGTGAGTGATCACATGATGATAGCCTTGCATTGGCAGGGATTGGACAGATTGGCAATTTTGGTGTGGGTACCAGGGGAGAGTCGGTGTGGGCATCATACTACTTTAGGAGCAACATTGTTCTCTACACGACATGGAGAGCATGATCACTACATGGGGTGTCTTGGTTACTTCGCATCACACCGATCATCAGTTGACTGCAGGGTGAGGTGGAGAAACTTACGGCGTGGTATTCAGCCTCTGCAGCATGACAGGATAATGCTTGGGGTCAAGCATTTCTCGGGAAGGGAGGACTGTAATGTCCCCTTTTCTACGCCAAAGGCCTAAGGGTCAAGTCGAGTCCAAGCCGTGGTCAGACCCAAGGGGCTGTGGACGCTGGGAGCTATTGGGAAGGGGCCACGTGGTTCTAATATTCTAATTTTGCGTTGAGGGTCACTTTTGGACCATGGCGACTTAAAGGGGAAAAGTAACTTAAGTTATTTTTATTTTATTGGCCCCTCCATGGAAAGAAATGCATCTAGGGTCTATTGGGGCTCTTTTGTCATGGGAAGTATATAAGGAGCTGGGGGAGAAAGGAAAGGGAACTTTTGTCATATACATTTTTAGCCTCCTTCACGTGCAGCTGTTGTTGTTGCGCATCTACAGCTTGTGGAGTCAAATCCCACAGGGACCCTAGCTTCGGTGGTGAGAGACCCGTCCCTAGCTAGCAGGGCATTCTTCGGTAGTGAGAGATCTACCCTAGTCTGTCATTTTGGAGCCGCTTTCAGGGTTGTGTCTACAGAGATATTATCAGAGGTTTCAGAGGAAGGATTTGAGGGTTTTGGGGGCATTTGGGGAAGATAATCAGAGGGGCTCCAGATCAGATTCACGGCAGCCATTTGGGCTGGGCGTGGCAGCACGTTGAAGGTGCCTCCATCATTTTCTGACCCCATTCCAAGCGAGGTGACTTGCAGCCTTTATTTGGGGGTTTTCCAGTCGGCCGTTTTCAGATCTGAAGGTGGAAATATTATTTCCTATATCTGTCAATGTTATTTCCAAAGACCCTTATTTTTGCTCTTGTATTTAGAGAGTAACGAACCTCGGAAGTTTTCCAGCTGTCTAGGGCACGCTGTGCTTTTTCTGGCAGCAGTTTAATTTGTGTAAAATTCCAAAAACAGTTTTATTATGTCCTCTATAATAATATCAAGCTCTCTTTAAATTTTCAAGTAATTCGAGTGGATATTTTGGGAGATATTGATTTTATTTAGTTTGTTGTCCTTACTGTAAAAATCTGCATAAATCAATATTTTATTTGGCTGCAATTTTCAATATTTTGTGCATTTTTAAGTAGTATCCCATAAGGGATCACTTTTTCTCAACATTCCGTCAATCACATTCCACCAACCAAAAAAAAAAGAAAAAATTAAAAAAACATATGTATAATAATTATCATACAAATTCTCTTGGACATTTGGGTTCTAATTATGATTAATAAAATAAAAAACAGAAGCGAAACTACTTGGATGTTTGGGATTTACAGTGTCCAGATAACCCAAGTCCAGGTCCAGGTCCTGACTATGATTAACCCATAAAAACTAAAAATATATTATTGGGTACGTGGGGTTTATGATTTTCAGATCTCCCTTTTGGGTTTTAATGATTCTCCCTCACCCAACTGCATTGAATACCAGAAACCCCTACAGCCCCGAGCAGTTGTCCGCCAGCTTCTTGATGCGGTCCAGGCATAGATCCATTATCTCTTTCCCAACTGAGAAAAGGGAAAGAGAAATACATTTACATTAGACCCATGTCAAAATAAAATGCATTCCATTAAAAAAAATGGATTTTTATGATCTGTGCAGGTTCTTAATTGGCGCAAAAATCCGGCGATAGGTACCGGTTCGAACCTCGTCGATGACGGTAGGCTCCTGTCATTTAAATTAAGTATAGAAACTGCACTTTTTACAAAATAAAGTGACATTTACAAAATACAAAATGCAAAAAACTTTAACACTGTAAAAATGATCACGTGGAAAGACATATTAGAAAGATTGTATATTGATCATTTTGCATTTCATTCGCAAATTTTCCCAAAAAATCCATTGCAGGAATTCAAGACTAATTTTGTAGCTGAAATCTCCAATGCAAGAACTTGGGGTTGCTTTTGTAGCTAAAAACTCCACTGTGGGAACTCGGGACCTGCTTTCACAGTTTTGTAGATCTCATGTTGTTTTGTAGTTATGGGGAATCAGAGATCTCATGCAATTTTGCACTTTCGGGGAAACAAATATCTCAACTAGCTTTGTAGTTTTAGAGAACCAAAGATCTCAAATAGTTTTACGATTTTGGAGAATTAGAGATCTTACATAGTTTTGCAGAATCAGAGAATTGGAGAAACAAAGATTATATGTAGTTTTTATTGGAGAATTGGAGAATCAGAGAATTGGAGAATTGGAGAATCAAAGATCTCATGTTTCACAGTTTTAACATGCTAAGAATTTTTTTACTTCTTTTTTCCATGTAAATTCCAAAAAATTGCTTTTTCCTGTTTCATTCAATACTTACCTAATTGTTTGCTTTCTCTAGCCATGTAGACTTATAACATTCATTTCATGACTTATAATTGACTGAATTTGATCGACTGTAACCAAATTATCTTGGTGAACTTAATTTTTCACCTAAGTTTAATGTTGGGGACAATATATTGCACGTACTTGTTTTGGTGCTTCTATTTTGGTTTGTGTGTCTTGGTATCACTTCACTTTACTCCTTTTCACTTTCAATCACTTCGAATATGCACATAATCAAATGACTATTGACTCAATGGTGAAGATGTTTGGCTCTTGAAGAGCCTACCAGGGTTCAATTCTTGCTGCAAGTGAAGTCAAGATATGCACTGTAATAAAGGATGAGGCCGGGATCGTGCCCCAGGGGAATTTGAAAGAATAGATACCCCTCAGTCCTTGGCCGCTTAGCCTAAGAAATCTACCGAAGGCGGCCCACAGACCTGCCAGATTTCAATTAAAAAAAAAATGTACACATGTATCCATAATAACAAACCCTAACTTTCTTATACAAGCACTTGAATTTACATTAGATGGGGGGACTAGGGTTAAGGAGTTTTTGTGTTGCAATACTGGGCTATGCCACCTAAATTACCCTATAGAGAGGTCAAACCTAAATGTAGTTTTCCACCCATATGGAAATGCAATTATGCTCTTTTTGATTGCATGTGTGCAACTAGGATTTGACTCTTTGATATTTGATAATGTTTGCTTTGACTCGACTTAGAGTGCTTCAGACTAGGGACTATTCCTAGTGTATGATCTTGCAAATAAGAAAGGATAGAGAAATTTGCTTGATAAGTGCTAGGTATATGCCAAGTGATTTTCCAAGTGAGTAAACGAGTAGGTTTGATTTTTATTTGTATTGCTTTGAAGGTTATATTTCACATTTAAGGTTGACATATCGGGAAAAGGTCAACTCAAAGAAAGGTGCCTAGACAGAAATTTGACTGCTAGGAGGCTATACACATGATCTACCAACATGGACGAAATCAACCAGTCAATTATGTCCTTAGTGGACGGTTTTGTCCAATAAGGTTAAAAGTTAAACTAATGATCTAGAAAACTTTGTGTAGAAGGTATGAAGTATTTTTACCTAACATTTTTTGTAGGTGATTGAACAATTAAACAAGGGATTGCATACCTTTTGATAGGGTGAAATGGTGTATTTAAGCTTAATTTATGTGCGCAAGTCATATATAAAGCCATATTCTATATTATCAAATTTGAGTATCTATAAAAATATATTTTAATATAATTTAAATCATACATGACTACATTTAGTTGTGACATTAACCGTTTCTCCACTTAATAAAGTTAAACAGAGTTGCATTGGTTAGTGTAGTACTCTCCATACCTCCACTTCCTCGTGGAGCATGCTTATCCATTCAACATTATCTAAAGAGTATTTTTCCAATCCACGAGTGAATGTCATTTTCACATCAAATTATTATTATTCTTTTCCATGGACGGTTGGATTTGGAAGGAAACTACGAAGTACATAAGACAGACACTAAAAACATGCACTTCCTTCATCGACTCTTTCAATGCAACACAGCTTTTAGTTGGTCAATGGGGTATTTTTCTAATGGTCAGATTCTCATTGAAATTTCCAGGAAACCCAACGCCAAGGTGGCCTCTGGGGCGGGGTAATATGATGTGGAATTCATGCAATAAAAAGCTATGTTTCTCTTTCTTCCCCCTTAAGTTTCCGTAGTATTAAAGCAAGCAAAAGACGGTGTTTGTAGCTTGACTCACAAGTTTCGAAGCCCAAGAAATTGTGTTGTGAGATACTCAGAAGCATTCACTTATTTACAATGGCTGAGCCTGAGATCCAACAGAGCCTGACGACTCTCCTCTGCACCGAGGAAAGAGATTTCTTCATCAGAAACAATGGAGACAAGGTATCATTTCTGCTATTTGGGTTTCAGTATCAATGATTGTGCTTACTGATATCTGTCCTAACTGTCTCTTGTTGGTCTTTTTTACAGCTTTCCCTGTTCTAAATTTTATGTCTTTGCGAATGTATAAATCCTTACCTTTCTCCTGTATAATGAGGATGGACAAAATTACGCTTTTTTGGAGTAGATTTGTTTTGGGTAAAGAAAACATGTTTA